>JAVJGJ010000035.1:7407851-7419910 GCA_035590215.1 Microhierax caerulescens | reverse complement strand
AGCGGGCAGGAGTGGACAGGAGCAGGTGGGAGCAGGCAGGAGTGGGCAGGAGCTGGCAGGAGTGGGCAGGAGCGGACAGGAGCAGGCAGGAGCGGGCAGGAGTGGACAGGAGCAGGCGGGAGCAGGCGGGAGCAGGCAGGAGCTGGCAAGAGCAGGCAGGAGCAGGCAGGAGTGGACAGGAGCAGGCAGGAGCGGGCAGGAGTGGACAGGAGCAGGCAGGAGCAGGCAGGAGTGGACAGGAGCAGGCAGGAGCAGGCAGGAGTGGACAGGAGCGGGCAGGAGCGGGCAGGAGCAGGCAGGAGCGGGCAGGAGCGGGCAGCAGCGTGCCTGCGCGGGAGCTTGCTGTGCGGGACGGGTGCTGCAGCACGCCGCGAAATGAGCCCTGCAGCCACACGAGGCCAGCGCACGTGTCTCCGGAGAGGCGCTCGCCGCGTGCCCGCGGCTCGGACAGCCGGCAGAGTCGGTTCCAGCATCACCGTTGCTGGCGGCTCCCCTGGGCTGCCCATCTGCCACCTCGGTCCCCGGGGTGCCCCCAGGGTGCCCCCAGGCTCTGCGGGCCGGGCCGGGGGGGGCCGGGCGGGACCGGGGGGGCGGGCCACCTGCGGGGGCCCGGGGACGAGGGCGGGCGATCAGCGGCCCCCGAGGCCGCCCCGCAGCGCGCTGCCTCAGCCCCGCTGGCGAGAGCTCTCGGCGCTGCTCGCTTCTGTAAAGACGCGGCTCTCCCTGGGAGCAGCCGTGCCTGCTACGGGAGGCCACTGCTGAGGAAAGGCAAGAGCCGCAAGCGCCGGGCTGAATCAGCACCCAGCTCCCCACCGCGCCTGGCAGGGCGGGGAGGGGTTCCCCCGGCGGTGTCCTCTGACAGCGCCTTCTCAAACCGCGAGCCAACTGCTGCTGCTTTTGCAAGTTCATCCTAAGAGAAAGTCCTCACATCAATCCTGCACTTTGCTGAAGCTGCCCTAATGACCAGTGTCTCGTGCAGCACCCTCACGAGATGTAAAGAATGCTGTGCCTGTTCTCCCCTCGTTGCACCTTTTTTTTAGTAGTCTTACAGTTCCGTAGCACAAATTAATTCAAGCTTTCCTTTTTCTTTCATTTTCCCTCATGCTGTGTTCTCCCTTCCAGTAGCTTCCCAGCTTTTCACACCAGAAAACAATTAGCAACATCATCTCCTTAAATGTCTTTTTCTTTCTTTCTCATTCACTGTGTGTTTGAAAAGAAGTCACAAAACAATCCTGTTCAGCTTCTCTGGAGCGAGCAGGCCTGAAAACACAGTTAAACCAAATGCTTTTCCCTCTTGGTGACAGCACTGCGAGCTCCGGGTACACAGTGCCGCTGTGCTTGAGCCCTAAGAGTAGAGTGATGTTGCCCAGCTGCAGCTGCGAGGCTGCAGAAGGACAAAGCTTTGTGTTATGTTGTTTCACAAAAGTGACAGTTACTGTGTTCTGCCTTTTTGCTGAGATGGAAGAAACCATCTCCTCAGCTGGACTGGGGGCATTCATTTCAAACACATCCCAACTACTCGATGCGCTCAGGAGGCTGGGCTTGATGGTGGGGTCTCCTCGTGCTCTGGTGGTCCAAAGGCTGAGCTCATGCCTGCAGGCAGGGAGGTTCAAATATTATGGCCAGAGTGGCAGGGGACCCTCTGTGCTGTGACACTTCTGTGAGGAAAGCCACGATCCCCAGCTCTTCTGCCATGTGCTTGCCTGCTTGCTTTGCTTGCTGTAGCTATGCCAGATGAATCCTCCATGCCAGGCAATGGAGGCCAGATAGAAAAGCACCACACTGGGCTGCCAAGGATATGGTAATCAGCAGGTGTTTTGTGAATCTTGTTCAGGTTTCACAGTTGCTACAGGCCTAGGCTCAGGGCCACCATCAGAACAGTAGCAGAGCATTGTGCCTGGTCCTGTAGGGTGCTGAAGCTCTCTGCCTGGACACACACCATTGTCTGGTAGGCTTATAAATATGTTAGGCATGCGGTGGGTCTGAGACCACTGTCTATAGATCTTTCCCCTCAAACAACATGCCATAACACTCCTAGTCTTGTTTGCATTAAAGGGAACTTTTCCTTGCATTTGACAGAACCCATCACTTGTTTGTTAGTCATTTCTCTAGTCCAAGATACTGTACGCTGTAATAATCCTTTTACCTCCTAGTTCTGATAGGTGATCCCATGGTGATTTACAGGAAGATGCCCTGTCATAACTGACCCAAGCACAACTTCAGCACATCCCCAAGAACAATACAAACCTCTTGTTCTGGTAGGCCTCCAAACGGAATACTTCTTACAACCAAGCAGCACCAGGAGCAATTCCGAAATGGCAGATGGTCTCCTGCAGTCCGACTGGTCTCTCTACAGCATCATATATCCTGTGACACTGCAGCTGGACCTGTAATACATACAGGGGAAGGGGGCACCTCTCAGCCCAAAAAGCCCTAAACCAGCTAGGAGGGTTGGAAAAAAAGTCAGTTAAGTTCCTCCTGTCCTAAAAGTTTGGTGTGTATCAAGCTAACAGGGTTTAACTCTGGGTCACATGGCACTTCCTCATAAAATGCTTTTCCAACAGTAACAGTACCCAGACCCAGGCTCTGAGTGGCCTCCTGCATCCTGCATTACCACAGCACAGTCCTGAGGGTTACGGAAGGAGGGCAGAGTGTTCCTCATCAGTTTTGCAGCCTGTCCTCATGGGCACTTGTTTTTCCCCCAAACACCCCCCACCCCACCCCACTCCACTCCCATTCCCCATTGCAATTCAGGACAAGTTTTGATAACTAAATGAGCTTATTTACAAGGTTTGAAAGTCACTAGTATGTTCAGAAGCACCGCTACACTGAAGGGCTAAAAGACAGACAGAAGGACATTGCACTTCATTGTTACCAAATGGTGTTACTGGCAAGTGCATCCTGAATTTTCTGACAGTGCAATCCTGAGCTGTGGGATTTCAAGAAAGCACAAGGTGCCAATGACACCTCTTTGATGCTCTCCAGCCAGTTGTTACCAAAGTATTGACTGGTCTGCTTATCTTCCAGCTGGCAGGATTGGCTATCATTGCCTTTGGTCTATGGCTGCGGTTTGGTGGGGTTATGGCAGACTTTGCTTCAGAGAAAAAGTCTCCAGAGTATTTCTTCATGGGTAAGTTAAAGTGCCTGTGATCTGTTATCACAAAAGTAGCCTTTTGCCTTGGTTTCATCCTGGGGCATGTGAGATACATTATGCATTGAATTACCTGAAGGCCAACAACTCCTGGGCCAAACTACACAAAACTGGACATTCTGGTGCAGTGCGTCATGTGCATGATGGCTTCTGTCCTTTCTCTGCTTGGCATCAAATTCCTTGGCCTAACTGAACTCTCCTCTCTGATTTGATCTGGTCCTCACATATCCTCAGTGAATTGTGCTAATACTGTCAGAACAGAAGCTGTGATGGCTCAGAGACCCAGGGAACATGGGGCTCACCAGTACATCCTCCCACAGTTTTCTGTGAAGCTGCTAGCCAACAAAATAACAGTGTCATTTTCAAATGTTTCTAACACCAGTGCAGCAGTAACACTTCCTCACCGGTTCTCTCTGTGTCTGCAACAGAGACCCTCAGTGTGACTTCTGAATAACACCAGAGCAAATCCTCGCAGGGCTGAAAAGTAAAAGTACACCATGTTCAGTCATCTCAATAACTGTTTGTCCAGCCTAGGCAAGAATCAACCAGTTTGCCAAGCCCACAGAATTGGTATTGGGTTATATCTAATTTTAGGCATGTAAGATTATTTTTTTTTTCTCCCTAGGATTTCCAGTTGGGTTTTCTGGAAACACCACCTGTGTTACATATCTATAGTCATCCTTAAATAGCTGCTGTCTAGGACTGCCAGCAACTGCATTTCTTTATCCATTGGCAATTGTAACATGTATTTACACCAGAAAAGGCAGGGTTTTTTCTGTTTTAATATATCACCTCTGGAGATAGACTCACTCAATAAATCCAGTTGGTGCAAACATTCTTGCCATCTACAAATGCCAAGTGTGAATGAGTACCCAGTCCTGCCTTGTCCATCAAGCCACTCTGACAGGGTCACCAGGAATGGAGGTTGACTCAGTATGCCCTGTAGCAGTCAGTTACCCATTACAGGAATAGGAATATTGCCTGGGCTGTGCAGTTACTCTCAATACCCCAAATCGCTTAGCGGAGACCCTGACTCTGATACACCACAGTCCTGACCCCAAGCTTGTTTAATATATGCAACCAGACTAGAGGCACAGAGCTGACTATACAGTATTGTGGGAATAGATAGGCAGAATCTGACGTCCAGCAAAGTTTCTGTGGGAGTCTGAGGCTGAATAAAACCATTCAGGTGAAAATTTGATTGGGACCTGAGGGTTACTGTAAAATACCCTGTAGGACCTCCAGTGACACAGGAAGTAGGATTTACTTTTGCTCTTACATCTGAGCTGCTACAGAAGCATATTAGATCACCAGCTTCATTTCCAGATCCAATCTATACCTGCCGAATTTCCTGTGCTGTTTCTTAGAACTCTTCCCTGCCTTATCCACTTGTATTTGACCAAGGAGATTAAGCAAGACAGAAGGATGTTCTGGCCTTCAAAATCAAGTACTGTTGCTGTGTTAGAAACCAAAAAGTAATATATCCTGTGATGTGAATAGGCACCACAGTAATTTCACAGCTTTACAGTACAGACTGTAACACTGTGTAAACAAGTTATTCTTCGGTGCGTCGGTATTTAAGTCTCAAAAAGATTTAATCTGCCTCAGTCCTGAACAGGAACTACAAAAGCTATGGAGTTGTTAATTTTGGGAAGTCCCGGGGAATGTTTTTGTAAAAGTTTTGTCATATACCATGACATTTAATTATTGGGCTGTGACATGTATTTATAGAGCTGTATGCTGTAATATGCAACTGCTAGCAGAGGAAGTGCTAAGGAATGGGACATAAATATGTCAGGAATTCTTTTAAACTTGCACTTTTGATTGAATTCAAAAGCAAAGTTTTGGCTCTTTTTTGAACTAAGCATTGTGCTCTGTACAAAGCATTCCTGTTAAAGAAGAAAAAAAAAATTTCTGTGGCCATCCTTCATTACAAATCATGTCAAATGTTGTTGTGACTTGCGCAGCCATTCAGAAGTCTGAGGCCATTAACAATCTGTGACTTAGGTGGTGGTAAAAGAATGGTGATAAATTTAGCAAGGTTTGTTTTTTACAGCAGACAAGGCTGCCCTTGATAATCACACTCTAGAGCTTTTACCTCTCTAGGAGATTTCATTTCTGAGTCCCCCTTGACAGTTGTGTATTGGGCCCTTCTCCCAGAGAGTCTAGGAGTGATGTTTACTTGCCTTTGTGTTTGCTCTGTAACATGCATTCTGGGTGATAGCCAGAATTTTGCATAGGAGTTCTTAATACCGAGCACTGTGCAGCCCACAAGGAGCAGCTGCCCAGAGGGCTGAAAGAGAAAGCAGATCATCAGTAGGACCTGGAGATATAAACACATGGCCATATATTTAAAAATAGTTTCTTCAGCTCTGTTCCACTGACCACTTTTGTGGCTGCCTTGTGATAACCCAAGCCCCTGTGATCAGATCAGCTTTGTGCCTGTGCTTGGAACAACACTGCAGCTGCATTCAGAGTTTGTTTTGCATATGGAAGCACTGTCCAGAATCACCATCTTGTGGAAAACACCTCATTTTCTTGCTTCTAAAGAGCAGCACATTCTGCTGGTTTTGTACCTGGATTGAGCTGCCAGCTGAATCTAACCAGCTTCTCCCTTGTGCTTCCCTGTGATGTTTTTTTTCCTGGATCTGAAATGTTGTTTTAGTTTAAAATAATTGATAATTATATCCTTACATTTTCCATTAGGCCAGAATGAGTCTTCTTAAATAGCCTTGTTCTTTACCAGCAGTCCAGCTGTCTTTTCTGCCCCCTGGAATAGTTTAGGCCATGACTTGGCAGCCCAGCCTGTTCATCTTTTCCAGCCACTGAAATGTTTTTGTTGGTTTGAGAACTTACAGGCAGCAGTGCTGAGGTCAAGCACATATGTGTTCTTCAGTTTCTGTTGCTTCTGGTTTTGTATTCAGTGATCCATATTCCCCAATGCAGCTTGCAGTTTTTTAGCCTACAACAGAAAAGATTGGAATTGGAACTCTTTGACCCATGCAGTTTTCATCCACTTTACCAGATGTACCATTCACTGGAGTGGCCTCCTAAAATTGGACACCATCTCTGTACAGCTCCCCCGCTTTTGGAGTTCCCAGTGTAGTGGCAGGCATGACAATATTTTTATGTTACTCCATCTAATAGTACATTTCTTGTGCCTGTGCTTCAAGTGGTGAGGCAAAACTGTAGCTTTCCTGCTCTATTGCAGTTCAGCTCTGGTAGATGGCATGTATTCCTCTCTTAGCTGTACTTGAGAGGAAAAAAAAAAAAGAAGAAAGAAAAAAACCCCATAATTTCAGCAAAGGTCAATAGCTGGGCGCTTACGTTTTTTATCTCTCTGTTACACTGTACTGACCAAATGGAGAAAAGATCTGTTGAATAAAGGGAATACCCTCAGATTGCTCATCCTTCTTGAGACTCCTGTACCAAGACTGGAGGATTTTTTACTGGACAGGAAAGTCTCCAACAATCGGAAGGAAAAGAAGATCCTTGTGTAAACTCAAGATGTCAGTATTGCTGTCTCACAGTTAATTGGTCCTTAATTGATTCTGTGTAATAGTACTGTTCTTAAATTTAAAAATACCTAAAGCAGAGAAGTGCAAACAAAGTGCCTGCTGAGCACAAATTGAGCATTTGCGAAGTAAAAACTAACACAGGAACTTCTAAAGGGTCAGTTTGAGACATCTGTTCTCCCCCCTCTGCTTTTGGTGGATGAAGAGGAAAGTCTGTTCAAGTTCCTTGGGCAACACAGAGGACAAACTCTCTGTATGCCTAATAAGTGAAGTGCAGAGGGTCATATCACTGCCAGTAGCAATAAAAATGAAGTGTATATAACCAACAAGCCCCATCAGGAATGGTAGCAAAAACTGATGAATGTGAATGAATCAATTTGGATGACTTTCTCATAACTGGTAGCACTGAACCATTGCTTCTTCTGCACCACCAGAGCTCACAAACTTTCTGCTATGTTACATTCTCTTTGTTCCAGTTCCGTGATCCAATCCATGGTCCAGGCATTCATCAGGACCAAACCAGTTTTGGACAGAAATTTCAGGGTGGCTCTGGCTTTTTCTTGGGGTCTGTGAGTGATCATGCTGGCTCTGAAAGGTACAGTTAGATGGCACATGCCTTAGGTATGAAGTCATGTCTGGAGTTGAAGGATATTAGGAGGTTTTCTCCATAGTAGTGGGTGCCCATAAAAACAGGGGTTGGCCAGCAGTTAAATCCATGTAAACTGCAATTCTTTGCTGCTGTGCCTCATTTTGTTGTAGTTCTATTCATGTATTTTGGAGTCAAGCACTATACTCTTAGTCAACAGTATTTTCTCTCCAAATTCCATAGCCTCTCAAACTATCAGCCTTTAAAATGAGAGCTGTTGCCGAAGTAGTGTCTGTGTGGAGATGCAATACCACACAAGAAGCATCAGATGGTCACACCATCAAGTGTATTGGAGAGGATTTTAGTTGTACTTAAGATTTAAGCAATGAACTTTTCTTTCTTCCTATTATCTTGTGTCCAGGTCTCCTCTTCTGCAGCTGAGGAAAAGTGGTTTAGAAAAGCTGATGCACTAGAAATCAGCTTAAAAAATAGGCCACCACCACTACCACCCCCAAAAAGAAAGCTTACTCAAAATGAGAGTTGTTCAAAAGTCCTCAGTCTCTGTGGTGGATCATAAAACCTAGCAATTAGTTCCTAAGAGTCAGTATCCCACCTAGCAGAGTAAGGCCACCAGAGTTAGAATTCTGACAGAACAAGCTAATTAAGCCTAATGAAATAATGTGTCCACCTGCCTCAGGCTGATTGTTTTATATTTGCAATATGCTGAGATCCAGGAGGCTTTTTTTCTTTTTTTTTTTTTTTATTACTTGTTTAAGCATAATAATGCACTTTATGTTTTTTGCCTGTTAAACTGTCCTCCTGGGTAAAGCTTTCTCCCACCCTACTCCGTGTGTAGCTATCTAAAAGCTAGCCATTTCCACACAGAAACAACACTTGAACTGACATTTATGCCATTTCCTTCTTTGATGCACCCTCTTCTTCCTCTAGGCAGCTGCAAGTCACGCTGGTGCCTGCACACTGGTCGCATTGCTGCAAACACTGAACTCTTGCGAATATTGCTCACTGCATACATGGGGGCTCCCTCAGCCTGCCTCAGTGGGCGACCAAGCAGTTGTATCTGGTTCTGGTCAACCCGCCTATGCTCAGGCCAGAGCCCAGCACCACAGCCTCAACACTTCTGCTTTTCTAGAAACAGCCACCTGTAGCAAGGGAGCTAGGTGATGGGGATAAACCTGTCACTGGTCTTGCATGAAGTAAAAAGACATCAAGATGTTTCTTCTTGCTGTAGCAGCACACTAAACTCCAGGAACGCTCAGGCTTTTTTGGTTACATGCTTTGTCCTTCATGCATACTCTCTTTAAAAGGACTAACTGCTCTAGATGCCACTCTCTAAAGTAGCTTCAAGAATCAATATAACCAGTTGTAACTGAAGGGAAATGTCCTATGTTGTGTTTCATTCTGACAGAGCTGGAAATAACAGTGGGGCTGTCCACTATGAAGCCATTTAAGAGGAAAGCATTTTGTCTGCTGGAAAAAGATAAAACAGCAACAAAAAAGCCCTTAGCTCCTTTTTGGGGTGTGTCAGTTGAAAAGCACCTACAGAGAAGGTTTTAACTGAGTTGGCTTGTTTTGTTCCAGCACTGACTTCATCTGCACTTGGTTGGGTAAAGACAGCTATCTGCAGGGTCCTGACTGCTGCTGCTGCTGTGGGGGCTGCAGATCTCTGTGAATACATTACAGCCAGACTGCTCTTCTGGCTGGCTTGGAGCCTCTGTGTTTAAGCATTAGAAGCATACAATTGTTGTTGATATCTGCATGGAAATGTATGCATACACACAGGATTATCCAGGGTGTCTTAATCTAGAGAAGATTGCAGAGAATTGTGAGAGGATTTCAGAATATCAAAAGACTGAGTATTAGAAGGGCAGATTGAAATAAGAGTGTCAATAATGCAAAGTGACACAAATGGTAACATATAATCTAAACAGCATAAACACTGGCACACTTCAAATTAGCTGTAACCACACAGGAACGTGATCTTAAGAGTGTCAGTTATTATTGACAAAAGTGCCTTGCTCGCCTGCAGTCAGAAAGGCATATAAATGTCAGGAATTGTTAGGAAAAGAGAATCCAACTGAAAAATTTCAATGCTGTGTAAATTTCCAGTGTTCTCAGTGTCTTGAATGCTGTATGTGGTTCTGGTCAAAAAGAATGCAATAAAACTAGAAAAAGTATGAAGAAGTTTGACAAGATTATTATACTATGCACTATGAACAACTTCCCTGTTGGGAAGTTTTTCACACTATTCACATCATTAAATTGTAGAATCCATTGCCACAGGATTCTGTGAAGTTCAGCCGCCATAGTACAGACCCACCTAATACAGGTATGTTGATTACATCTGATTTTGGTGAAGTTTGGTATAGGGTAAAGTAGATATTGACAGAGCCACTGGAGACTACAGAGAAGGTAATAGCTGACATACTTTGGCTTATGTGAATATAGGTATTAAATAAAATAATTATTTAGGGTTGTGAGATGCATGGGAGCAAGATATGTAACAAGTGCTGGTATTCTGCAGAAAGGAGGAGGGTTACATTATGGTGAGACTGCTTTTAAATTCAAATTTGTGCATCATCAGAAGCCTAGAAACTGGCTGGTATCTGTAATGCTTTTGTGGTTCCTGCATGATTAACCAAAAATACCTGTTAAATTCACACAAGATGTGATTATGTCTGTGCATTATGCTCAAATTAAGGGTGTGTTCCAATTCTCCAGAAATTCATCTTCCTTCACAGTAGTCTGCCTCTCCTCTCCAGTGCTGTAAATATATTTTATAGATAAATATGCCAAAAATCTATTGACACAAACATGGTAATCTCTAATAAGAAGCCTGTTTCAGAAACTGACTTTGCTACTATGTGCAGCACACACAAGTGTCCATGTCTGGCCTGTTATTTCCAACTCCTACATGCATTTTTCATTTTTTCCAATAGTGCATTTACACTGCAGGTTCCTTGGTGCTATGCTGAGGGCTTGAGAGCCTCATGGCACATCTGCCTCCCAAACAGTAGTGCACATACAGCCTCAGGAAAATCTCTTCAAGTCTGTGTTCTAGGGCTGCTGTCATCACTGCCTCTGTATCCCTTATACCAAGAACTGAGTGAGCTTCTTGTTTTCTCAGTAGAGTATGAACAGTTGGTGGTTTGTTCACTGTTAGTTACTCAGCCCAAAAAAGAAAAAGTAGAATAATTTCAAATGGAAAGTGAACATAGCAGCCAGGTAAACAAGAAACCCATGTGAAATAAAGCCAGACAGGGACAGTGTACATCTGTCTGTTCCTGCTCTTTGCAGTAGGCTCTAGATGGGGATTTGTATCTGAAAACTATCAGTAAGATTTTTTTAAAAAAAAAAAAAAAAAAAACAACAACAAAAAAATATCAAAAAAACAACTCTGGGAGTGCGTTCTATTCCAGACTGTGAAATCAGATCTCTATCAGCCTAGGTGGCCAGCAGAGTGTATCCGGTGGTGGTGGTGATGGTTCATGCATTGTCTGAACTTAGAAAGGCTTTAACCTTCACATTAGTGGGTTGCTACCTGTCTGGTTTATGTTGTAATGTTTCCTTTCTGTTCATAAACATTGGCAGTATATGCTTCTGCCTGTCATGTGATTCTTGGCAATGGGAGCACAGAGGGACTCTGGTTCTAAGGACTTTGTCCAAATGCCATATGACAGACTAAAGAACTGATGACATTTCCTTTCAGCTTTGTAATGCATAATTTGCATGTCACCTTGACAGCAGTTTTTAATTTCTCTAAGGAACAAAGAACAGATGTCTTGCAGATTTCACTTGTGAATTTTTCTAAAAATGGGTCTGATCCCTCCCTCACTCATGAGCCACATAAAGACATTTTGCAGTTAGCAAATAAAATATAAAATAATATAAAATTCCATCCTTCTCTTCTACCTAGTCTAAAATGATTAAATTCTGTATTCGCTGCAAATCACAAAGGTTTTGTTCATCCAGAAATGACACAGAATTCCCCTTATCCTTCCTGAGGGCCACCTTCACACTTGCAAATCCAAGTGCAGCCCCAAGAGGAGGTATGTGCTCATACCCAGAGGAAACAGCATCTTAGGGAATAACTGTGCCATGAACATAGGTGTCAGTCTAGAGCTCTCGACTGAGTTGTGGATTTGCCATTCTTCACTACTGGGAGACACAGGCAGCTCTGAGATTGCCAGGTAACTTTTTCATCCCCCTTGTAATTGCAAACCAGTCTGCTAGATCCCTCCTCTTTGCATTTCCACAGGGAATACACCCCTTTGACATTTTCCTTTCAGGAAATAATGATTTTCCTCACAGGATGAATCAAAAATCAAGTACATAGAAAAGCTGCTGCTTTACTGCTTTCCAAATTTTTTTGTTCAAAATGAAACAATGGCTGAAGTATGGGCTTCCCCCACTCTTACACTCTCTATTTTTTAGCCAGAAGGGAAATCAATTTATTAGGTGTTCTCTCACCTGACTTACTGCAAAAAGCAGAAGTGTTAAGTTTCTTTTCACAGCTTATAAAAATCTGCATATTTTTAGCACAGCTAAAACAAAACAAAGAAAAAACCCAAAAAAAAACCACCACCCCAAAACCTGAGTATTTCCTTCAAAAAAGGTCAAAAGAACAGACTTTGTCCAAAAAAAACCCACTCCAATGACACTTCATTCTTCATCCTCTTGGGTTCACAAAGAAACCTGTATTTCCTCCAGCACACCTCAGCGATTGGTGTCCTGGCTGCATCTGCTCAGATCAGCCAGTTTTCTGTTGAACTTTGCACATGGCTTCTGT
>JAVJGJ010000035.1:7382635-7407751 GCA_035590215.1 Microhierax caerulescens | reverse complement strand
GTTTGCACATGGCTTCTGTGGAACGTGGCTCTTCATCCCTTTGCATTCAGGGGCTAAGAGTGACTTGGTTTGTGGCCCATGCATGCAGGTGCAATAAAAATTCCCAAATTGTGGGCAGTCACATAGATGGCAGGTTTCTGCCATTAGGTCCAGTGTCTGTCCTTAATGCCATAGCAGCGTGCCTCTTCTCAGTAGTCTCTCTTCTGTTGTCTGCTCTTGTACAGGCTGTGGGCTGCCAGTGAACTTGGAGGCTAATTAGTTGTCAGGCTCTCTCTCCTCTTCATTAGCAGACATAGATCAAAGTAACAAAACTAGGAATCAGCAAATGCACAGAGGCAAAAAGAGGTAAAAGGAAAAATTTCACACGGACCACAAACACTTGTTTCCTTTCTACCTTGTACTTTTTTACTTCTGCTTCACAAAAAGCCGCAGCTAGTCTTCTCAAAATTTTCCATTCACTGAAACAAGCTCTCTGCCTTGACCTGAATTGTAGACATCTTTTTGCCATGCTGAGCTTTGTGGTGAACTTTTTTGTGTCAGTTTCTAGGTATCAAATGTATTCCATTTTGTGACTATAAACTAAGTGTCTTTTTTGTTTCTCTGCTGTGCTGTAGATGCCAACTTGGAGGCCATGCCAAGGCTTTGTATTTTACAATGGAAGTACTTATGAATAGAAGCTGATCGAGGCTGTGCTTTCCATCCTGCTTTTTTGAAAGGAACAGGCTTTAGTGAAGCTTAGTGTTGTGGTTTAACCCCAGCCGGCCACTAAGTACTACATAGCCACTCACTCACACACACCCCACAGCGCAATGGGGAGGAGAATTGGGAAAAAGGTAAAGCTCATGAGTTAAGATAAGACCAATTTAATAACTGAAATAAAATAAACTAAAAAAAAAACCCCACAATTGCAATTAAAAGGAGAGAGAAGGGGATAAAACCCAAAAGGGGAAAAAAAAACCCGAGTGATGCACGATACAGTTGCTCAACCCTGCTGACTGATGCCCGGCCAGTACCCCAGCAGTGATCAGGAGCCCCCAGCAAACCCCCCCAAGTTTATACACTCAGTGTGACATTCTGTGGTATGGACTATCCCTTTGGCTAGTTCAGGGCAGCTGTTCTGGCTGTGTTCCCTCCCAAGTTCTGGTGCCCCTTCAGCCTTCTCACTGGCAAGGCCTGAGAGACTGAAAAGTCCTTGATTTAGTGTAAACATAACATAGCAACAACTAAAACCACCAGTGTGTATCACCATTGTTCTCATAATAAATCCAAAACACAGCATCATACCAGCTACTGAGAAGAAAATTAACTCTATCCCAGCTGAAACCAGGACACTTAGTTACTTCTGACACATGATACTATTGCATAGCAACGTATGATATTACCACCACCAAACTGCTGGATTTGTCTGCTTTGCTGACCCTAACTGGGCTAACATTGATGGCTATCAGTGCATGATGTTTCTAGGTAAGACTGTGATTCTAAGGGGTGCCATACATTGTCACCCTTTTCTTTTTCTTTAGAGAGTCTTGCTTTTCAGTTTAGGTCTATTCCTATTAACGATTTGAAGTGATCATGCCTACACTTGCTGCATATGGCCCACTAAGAAAAGAAATACTAGCTAAAATGCTTCTAGTTTTGTGGAGTATTTTTAAGTTTCATTATTTTTTGTCTAGGAATAGCTTTCTGAGTATCAGCAACTACTAGTTCCAGGCTGAGAAAGGACAAAGTCTGGACTGAACTCTCCCGAGCAGAAGATGGAAGAAAGTGGATTTAACCGCCTGGCTGTGGGGCCAGATGCATAGCAAGCCCAGCTCTGTAGCGAGTGGCATGAGTTCTTCCTGTAACACGCCTTAAAAGGGAAGCTCTGACTGAGGTAGCGGTTTAGCTGTGAGTCATGGAAGTGAAATGTTAAGTCTCTTTCTCAGACAAAAGCAAGTCCAAATTCCTGAAAGTGGTCTCACCCCTGAACCTCAGAGAGCTTTGTCTTTGCTAGCTGGAAACAAGAAGAAGAAATGGGAAGACTTCTTTCCAGTCTTCTTAATCAAAAAGTGTCTCTGTTAAGTTCCCTAATAAGTAATTACAGAGACTGGAGTAGGGAGTGACATGCAGAAAAGGGTCCAGGAAATATCTTAGTAATTACACTGTTACCACGGTGATCTCAGGAAATGGCAGTTTTGGTGTTTGGCAGTTGAACAGCAGGTTCTGCACCTGCAAAAACTTGTTTTTATTTTCCAATTCATCTTCCACGAGGGGCTGACCTTTCTCTCCTGAGTCACATATGTCTTTTATATCCCTCCCTCAGTAAAAAACACTGTGTTGTGAATATGTATACAAGTATCAGCCTGAAGAATGCGCAATCCTAGTAAGTCACAAGATGCCAAAACCTAAAAATCTAACAAATACAGACAGAGTATGGACTACCAGCACAGTCAGCAAGCAGCAAATCCCACGTATCTGGCTCCACAGACCTGGCAAAGCCGTATTCATTATAATTAGTTTATTTCTGTTTAGCAGAATGTGTTCCTCAGCAGCAGTCCCTGGCACAAGAAAGGTACCAGGGCAAGAAGGATGGAGGGGAGAAGGATCACAATAGCTGGGATAGATATCTGGCCGATATATAGTGATGAACAGAATGTGGCAATGAATGGACAGCAGGCAAGAGTTTGCTTCCTCCAAGCAGGCTGCATCTGTGTGGCAGAGTAACTAGATTCTCTGCACTAGTATATTGATTAATTGTTTTTTCATTTTCCTAGGAAGCATTGCAAACTGTCTTTTGTAGAGCTTTCTAGCCTAGGTTACACAAGGCCTGCTAACAGTAAATGCCAGCAGCCCTGTTAACCCTGAAGATTTGGGTCAGATTTTAAAATAATGTTTAAATTTGTAATTAAGAATACTAAACATTCCCATTAAAAATTTGTGTAGTCAAAGCAGGGAGCAAGGCTCACTGTGCCCTCTAGCGTACAGCCAGCAGCTCATTTCCAGCCCCGACTTTCACAGAATAAGCCCTCTAGCAATACTGGATTTTTTTTGCCTCATGTTCCTTGATGAAGAGTTGTAAGGCAGTTCTGGATGGTGTGGTGTATACTCTTCAAGGACTGAGCTGCCCTTGAGACAAGAACTTGGGAGGTGGAAGTTTTCTTATTTGTCTTCCTGAGATCCTCCAAGAATTCTGAAGAAATCATTGGTCTCCTTTCATGGCAAGAGAAACTTTGCTGTGTAGTAGGTGTTCTTTGTGAGACCCAGAGACCATTTTTACATATAAATGTGTGGGTTTTGACAAAATAGGTAGCAGACTTTGGGAAGAGAAACCTTTAATCCTTGTCTGATTCTGATTTTTCATAGGACTCTATGTACTGGTGGGAGCAGGGGCTCTCATGACCACAGTTGGATTTTTTGGGTGCTGTGGAGCAGCGCGGGAGTCTCAATGCTTACTTGGAGCAGTAAGTAAAAGGTTTCAAGAGCCTGGAATGCACAGGAAAATCATTCAAAAGCATATGCATTATGTCACTAGTGGAAAGATCTTTACTGTCCAAGACCTGAAATGTCTTATGTCCTTTTACTGGCTAATTTAATAGCTCTAGCTGCTGTGCTACTGCAGAACTTCCATACATGAAGAAGTTCCATTGCTTGTCTCATGTATTTCCTAGAATGACCTTCTGCCTTTCTGAAGCTACCATCTGAGCCACATGTTTGCCGTTTCCACCTTTTTTTCCATATTACAAGCAATCTGACTTGACACCCTTGTTAAGGACCCTGCTTAGCAGCTTCCTTTCAGTTACTGTGTGGGCTGTTGAGGCCTGGGCGAGGATGAGAGGACTGACTGGCAGCCCATATGAGGCAGAATTGCACAAGGTATATTAATATAAGATTCTCTTCTTCCTCTGCAGTTCTTTGCTTGCTTGTTGGTGATATTTGCAGCTGAGGTCACTGCTGGAGTATTTGCCTTTATAGGCAAGAAAGTGGTAAGTAGCATGAACTTCTGATGTACTAACAGGGCAGTTATGGATTCCAAAGCCAACTGACCTACAGTCTGGGTCTTGCACAGGAAAACTTTCCAGGAAGAGACTCTGACATGCTTATATGGAGTCAATTAGAGCTTGTGTTATCACCAGTCCAGAACAGGGTGCAGTTTTTACCCCTCTGTAGTAAAGAAAATATGTAGGTGCGGTTCAACCTTACATCCACAAAGAACATCAAGTGGAACAGTATGATAAGAGGGTATTGTTTGGGAGAAGGGCAAACAAATTCAGGCATGGAACTTCCCCAACTAACAGTGTTTAACCAAACACAAAATACAGCATATGTACGTTCTGACCCATGCAGAGTTCCTCTGAATACCATTACGCCACAAAACCTCATATCTTTCCAATCATGGTACTGCAGTTTACCAGGTGTAATTTTCTGCTCTGGAGGTTGATGACACAAGCTGGAAGTCTGCACTGGATTGGGAATAAGACTTAACTTGCCACTCACTTGGAAGGTCTGATTTCTGCAGGCAATACAGGAAGCCCAGAAAATCTATGAAGACATTTATGATGACTATATGAAAAATCCAGGGGGGGAGGTCAACAGGACTATCTATCACTACCACTTGGCTGTGAGTAGTCCTCCTGAACTTTAGTACCTTGCACTAGTACTCTGCTGTCACATTATCTTTTAAAATTCAAAATGTCTCCCACTGAGGTATGAAAGTATAGAACTGAGTATTACTTAAAATGGAGCCAGAGGCTCACATCCCAGTTTCCCAATGGCTCTGTCATAATTCTGGTTTCAGATCACAAGTGATCCCTACCTTTGAAAGTGAAAAAGGTCAGGCTTTAATTAAATATCAGGCTGATGCTTCTTGTCTTTGTTGTGCAGAAGATACAACTATTATGGCCCATTTGAATGTTAAAATCCAAATATAAATACTCACAAATGCAGAGAGGTAGAAAGGTCTGAATCTCTCTGCATTTGTCAGAGAAAAAACTGTGACCTGTGTCCCAGGACATACAATGTGGCAAATCCTGCCACTGAACTAAGTAGGTAAAGAACCAAAAGCACATGTGTGACTCAGTTCAGGCCACCCAAAAAGCGTCTGAATCGGAATTAGAACCTGTGACTTCCGGAATCCTATTTGTGTCCATCCTGTATGTACCCTGCCTCCCACAGAGATCAAGCCCAAGCTTTGTTGCTCCCTACAGCATTCCCACGTTCTTTAGAACAAACATTTCACAACCTCAGACCCTTTTGTCCTGCTCCCATAACTGTTACTTCTGACCCAAAGAGGAATTCCAAGCATTTTGTGGGAGACAGGCAAACAGGAAAAACAAACCCTCTGAAACACTCTGATTTATTACTGTCTCCAAACCCAGAACTACATTTTGTCAGAAATAAAGATTCTAGCATTCTGTTGTAGCTTTTGTGCATTGCCCTTAATTCTGTATGCACTATTTGAACTTTCTGCTTTCTCCCTTAAACTCCCATTTCCTTGTATGCCAAGGATCTGCTTTTCCAAAACCCACTTGTGGCTTTGTTATGAGATACTGTGATAAAAATCCCTTCTGGAAGTTGTTAATACAAATTTGTCTGTTTGCTGTGGCTTCAGACAACAAACTGATTTTTGAGAAACCTGACCCACACAGCTGGAACTCTACGAGAGGTAGCAGTTAACGTACGGAATAAATTTATTACTTGATATATATTGTTCCCCTTTTTTAGTTATTTGTTGTCTCACTTTCAGTATGAAACAAGCCTACAGTTTGCCCTTCTTTGATCCTTCATCTCTCTCACACTCCCTCTCCCTCATCTAGCTCCAATGCTGTGGTAAAGATAACATGGAACAACAAATGGGATTACCCTGTCCAGAGAACATCCAGATGCCAAAGGCAAGTGTACCCTGTTCTGGTTGTTCTAATCACCTTTTCATGTCAATTGTTTAGTAAAATTGGAGATTCTGTAAGAAAGGAAGAACTTCCTTTTTACCTCACAAATTCCAGCATGAAATTCCACATGAAATGGAGCAGAGCAGAGGCAGAACTTTGGAGTTGGACTTCATATGGAACATGCCCACCCCTCATTTCTCAAGCCTGCTTGTAGCATCCCATGGTAGCTGAGACAATATTACATCATCTGAAAAGTGGGAAGGACATAGCAAACAGGGGTCCTAAATGAAAAGCCCTATGAAGGCTGAATTTCGGCAAGTGTCTGCCTTAATCATGCATGGAGACTCCTGACTAGAAACTCTGTTGGTGTTAAGGATACAGTTATTTCTGTCTTCTGTGGAATCTGCTTGTGAGTACAATGTCAATCTGAAGGGCCAAACTTCTTGATTTAGCACAGCCTATCTTATTAAGGGTTTTAAATCTAGGGAAGAATGATAGTAAGAAAACTATTTGTATGTGTCAGCCTGTACAGGCAAGAGGTACAGATGTCTCACTAGAAAAGGGAACATGCTGTAAAAATTGTCCAACAAAACACAAGGCATAGATGCAAGAAATATGACAGTGACTGCAATAATATTCTTCATGGCAATCTGTTGTCTAGTGAGAACTGCTGATGGAGTGGGTTGGAATATATTTTTCTCCGAGTAAAACTCTTTCCATTTTGTTTTTAATAGAACTGCCTGATTGAAATCCAGAATGTAATTGATGCTAATCTGCATTTAGTTGGAATTGTTGGAATTGCAATTGCTGGCATCACAGTGAGTAAATCCATGTTCTCACTCTCAAATCTATATTTGAGCTCAGTATCCTGTCCCTTACTCAAAGCTTTATGGAAGGTGTTTTGCAGCAGCTGGTGTGAGATTCCTCAGAGGTGTAGCTATTCTTGTCACTTTCAGTGTGTCCTCTCTCTGGGAACTGCCTACATGGGCACAAGCAGACTTGTGTGACTTCATTTTATCAGTTTCTTTTGTGTTCTTAGACAGGATCTGAAGTACCTGATGGTAACCTTATCTTGTTGTCATAGCAGGAAAGCAGAGTGCACGTGAACCAAACTGAAAAGCAAAAGGCCATAGCAGCATTTCACCTATTCCAAAATAACTGCAGACTGATGCTTTAGGCCCTTTGAGGACCAATTCCTTAGATTGCAAAAGGAATAGAGAGTACCTACCCTTTGTACAGAAATGGCTTTCCAGGAAAATGCTGGCTGTAGCATTGGTTCAATATGAAGGATACTTTAGAACCAGACTTTCTAGGCCACAGATCTTTTGTTAAAGGAACAGGATTTAAACTGCAGTTTTCCAAACAGCATTTCCTTCCTAAAGGCGCAGGACCTAGTTACAGGTAGCCGTTTCATCAATTTGTGTCATCAAAGCACTAACACCTTTCCTTACAGCCCACCTTCTCCCACAAGTGTGTACAGTATTCCCGGGGTCTGCTCCTTCACGACAGAGCTGTGACCAATAGATGTCACCCCGCTGCCAGGACGTGGCAGGAGCAGGCCGTCTGTGTCAGATGCAGGCCTCAACAGAAAGCATTTCCCAGCAGGCGTCCACTACGACTTCTTTCAAGCTCAGAAACCAACAGCAGTCTGAAGCAGCGTGAGGAGCCAGAATATTAGTAAAGCTGCTCTTCGAGCAGGAGGTTTATGTGGCCACTTTAAAGCAGATGAAGGTTTTATGGGTGTAATAAGAACCGTGGAATGGGTAAAGGGGATTAAACAATCCTGTGATTCGTGTAAAACGTGAAGGTGTACTCAAAAATACAGCAAAGCAACATCAGTGGTAAAGAGTTCCAATAACCTCATTGCTCTACAAGGATACACTAGAAATAGGAACATCTCTTCTATGGCTTCCCACCTCACCTACGGCAGAAGTTATGAAATGATAACCTCTTCAGCAGCAGAAACATGTCTGTACATTTTTCTGTGCTTATTTCTGACACTTCATGGAGTGTGACTGGTCAGCTGTCTCCTCCTTCCTTAGAGAGGTGTGGGGAAGATATTTAGTGGTTTTAACTAATAGTTAACTCAGTGGTTTAACTGCCTGATAGTACCGCTCATCTCCCATCATTAGCAATGAAGCCTCAGGAGGTAGCTGCTACCTGCTTTGGAGAGTCAGCCTGTGGCAAAAAAAAGAAATTTCTGGAGGCTCTGGCAACACCCACTGTTGTGGTTTTTTTTTTTAACATTCCCTCTAGTTAATTAGTTCCCTAACACAGAGTTTTATATTTAACATATAGTCTTGGTCTTGAGTAGTAACTGTTAAGAGCTTGGCTTTCTCTATAAAAATCACAATCCTCAGCACCAGTTCCAGAGACCTGGGTCCTCTAGAATTGTTCTCTGTTCTTACTCAAACATGTGTACAATATTCTATGTAGAAGCATTCTGAAACTCAGAACCTTTTGGTGCAATACTAAGCATAATACCAAGACCCACAGTTATCGATGTCAGTGAAATTAATGTTAATAATACTAATGTTTGGGGCTGTTATGCTGGCCTTAACATTTAGAACAAAGAACAGCTAAACTACTCTGAGCAGATAATTTCTTGGCTTTAAATAACAGTGAAATTTGTATGTTTATTGTCTGATGTCTTGGGGTTTGTAGATGAAGCAGCCACTTACTACTCTGCCATAAGAACCTTCAGATTGTTCTGATATGCAGACAATTTTATAACTGTTCTGTAAGTGGATCCCTAAATCGCATCCCTTCTCTTCTAGATCTTTGGCATGATATTCAGCATGGTTCTGTGCTGTGCGATCCGTAACACAAGAGACATGATCTAAAACTTTCACTGCACAACTATGTCCCAGGAGTTCCAGACTAAGCTTTACAAGAAGTGCTCTTCTATCCAATTTAATAATTGTAATGCATTTTAATTAGTGTTTTAACATACTGAGAGGAAAATATCCCATTAGGTGAGCAGGTGAATTGTATTAGTTACAGTAAAACGGAAGTGAACAAAATTTAAAAAAATTTAAAATGTTCTTTGTAATGGAAAAAAAGCAAAGGTGCATCTAAGACTAATATGATTTTTAATGTTTGTATATGTGCAATTAAGAGTTTACACATTTACAGACATTGTGTAAACACATACATATTTCTTCTTACAAATATATATGCAACTGAGCAGGTACCTGTATATGCAATACATTGTTTAGGTAAGTATGTGCAAATGGAATATGTTGTCTGTGCACATTTGCATGGATATTCTTCCAGAGTCTCACTGCCTAAGAGTGTACACACACCTGTAGGTATACAGTGCTCGAAGCCTTTTCACGCTAAGCCCCTGGTTGCCAAGTATCAGCAGAGGAACAAATGCCATTTTAAAAAGTAAGACCTATGATCCATTTTGTAATTGTTCTTTCCAAAGCCTAAACAGAGTAGAATTAATAAAACTGGACTTTATTAAAAAAAAAAAAAAAAATCAATGGCTAAGGGCCTGTTCCCACCAACTAAATCACATGATTAGACCCACTGACTTCACTGTCATGCAGAGACTGGATTTATTTTTTTTTTTTTTAGGACTGGACCCTTCATGCAAATACAGAAAGCTCTGGGGGAGGAAACATGTCCAAAGAGATCCAGGCTAAAGGAAGAGAGGGAAAGAGGTGGGAACTGGCAAGATAATGCAGTCATTTGGGAGCAATTGCAGTGCAAAGTGTGCTTAAGCTTCCCAAGCTAGCCTGAGACACACACACACACCCCTACAAGTCTTTGAGTTAAAGGGGCCACTAAAATCTTTATTCAGAAGTCCCTTTATCCTGCAAGACTCTATATGGTCTATATGCTGGTGCAGGAGTGGAGCCTATATCCAGAAAAGTGGTAGTTAGATAGTAGAATCTAACCGGCCTGTGGAAGCCAACTGAAGTGTGCAAATGGACAGGGAAAGACTCACAGCACTTTAATATCCTCTGTTTCTGCTTCTGTGACTATCACAGCTTCCATGGGGCTCTTACCTCAACCTCTCACCCTTTCTTGCGGGTGTAAGGCAGGAAAGAAAGATGGGACCTTTTAACAGAGCCATAAAGTAAATTTACTTACTGGTACCTTTAGATTGCATGTCAGGTATAAAAGTTACACTGTGTGCTTGAAATACCTCAGGGCTTGCGTTTACATAGTTTGTTTCTATATTTTTATTTTCCTATTTGTAATATTTATTCCTAAGAGAATGTTCCTTTTAAAAGAGCCTAGAAGGGAAAAAGGTTCTCCCCAACAGGGGAAAATAAATTACGTCAGAGACTCAGAATCTATTAATTTTTGGCTTACTGGAGATAATTCACCACTGCAGAGAACAGCTTTTTGCTAACAATATCCATGTAGCAGCTCTGTCTCTGATGACAACTAGTTCATATTGCTGATGCAGTTGTTCCACAGGTGATGGGGAAAAGTTCAGATAAACTATGTATCTCATTGAAATGGTCCATGACATCTAACAGGACTTGGGATTTACAAATCGTGGGGTCTTTACTCCACTGAAAAACAATGGAAAGGAATAAGATTACAGAAAATGTGTCCACTCTACTGAGCATGTTTGTGTGGAATATATATCCCTGGTGATATTTCTGTCATTTCCCTAAGAAACTCAACCAACCATCACTTTTCTGTTACTCCACGACTGGAAATAGTGTGGCTGTTCCATGTATCCAATTTAATTAATGCATCTTGCTGTCTGTTACACAGATCTCTTTTCAAATTGTTAAACCACAAACTGCCACCAAGACAGCTGCACATGAAATGCTGGGTAATGCAACAGGCCCTGCCAACAGAGCAGTCTGTGCCTAACTTCAGGTACCCAGCTGACAGGGGTACATACTGTACACCAAAGAAGAGTTAGGCTTGTATCCCTCTGTTCACAGCTGATTAGCTATGGATGCCATGTAAGAGTAGAGCCTGGGACCTCATTCTACAAGCATTACCAGGAAATAGGGCCTCCGAACTGCTTTCTGCTCCTAAGAAAGGCTCAGTTGGGAGAATGACACTGGCAGCAAATGCAGCATGAGGGTCTCAAACTGAAGCTACGAATGTTAAGTTTCTCACAGCAAGCAACTGACATAGCCAAAGCAACTTCCTGGATCCCAGGTACACTTGAGAGTGTCCCTACGACTGGTTCTGCTCTAAATAGCTAATGGGATAGTATACAGCTATTTTCTCCCAAGGTAATACTGACAGAAAGAAGAAACCTGTGTATAGTGTCATTTTTGCCATTCAGAGCAAGACAGTTTTCCAGGAAAAACAGCACAAAGAAGCCACTGGTTCAGGTTCCAAGGGATTGCCCTCCAGGGATAGAAATTAATTGCAAATAAAGCTATTTCCTTCTATTACACTCCCCCTTGTAACAACATTTTATTTTAAACACATCTACATATAACTGGTTTTAGTTCCTCTGATTTGTAGCACCAGAATGTAATTTTAGAACGAGAGTTTACTTCTTTGTTTACTGTTTTCTTGAGTAAGTCAGAAGATGCCCACTCGAGCTTTAGAGATGCATTGAATAAAAAGAAAGGCAGCTTGCAGAAGCTTCTGCTGCTTCCCCAGCTCCCCCACTTCCCCAGAAATACAAAGACATCCAAGTGCCTTATGAAAATAGAGAAGAGTGGTACAACAAAACCTTCTACAAATTCAGATTTGAACAGCCTAACTTTCTGCTGAAGTGTTTTGGGTTTGTGGGCTGGTTGTGTTTGTTTTTTTTCCTTGCTCTGAACAGTGCATTTGTTTTTCTGAGCATAATTACTGCTTATACTGTAGGGTTTATTGCTATTTAGGTATATGAGATACTTGCACTGCATATCAAGAACAGAGTAATACCAGTTACAGGTTTAGTTCTGTAAGTTATTGGTATAATTTAAGCTAGAAATCAACATATTATCCATCTGCTTGTGGCTTTAACAGAATCCACAAATACAGCCCCTCTTGTTTCCTGCTGTTGTGAGGTGCATAATGTATTTGCAGTTTTCTCTGCATCTTAATAAATGAAACTTTTTTAACTCATTCAGGGACAGAAAATACAGCTGTTCTTTCCCTGTCAAAGCTGTAAGAATTCTTTCCTGTTGCTTTTAAATCATAGTTAACTACTCCAATTTCCATTGACTAGCTTGAGCAGCCCTTTTTAAATGCTCAGATGTCACAGGTCAGGTTATGGCTATCAAAACTGGATATATAGTGCCCACAGTTTATTGTGCTGCTGCTCTTTCATTTCAGCTTCGGGAAGTGCAAAATCGTTGATCATTGGCAGTACAAAATAATTTCCATGCAACTACACGATATGTCTTCAATAAGAAACCTTTTCAAAAATAACTAAATCCAAACCAGTACCTAAACTTCCTCAACATAGTTCATGGTCCAGAGTTGCATGCCAGGATTTCATTAACAGACTCCCAGTGCTGGTATGCACCAGACCCATAGTAACTGCCATATAAATCAGCAGGAGTACCTGTCGGGTCCTGCCCCTTGCACCCCTTTTGGAAGAAAGTGACAAAAGATCAAATCCCTCTAGGTGATAACTCTGAAAACACATCACACATGTTTCTGTCTTCTTCTGCCAAACAGTTTGTTCTAAAGCATAAAGATGTAAATTGTTGATGCTGTTATTGCCGATTGCCTCTCTAAACATCATTATTCACATTTCCCTTGTCTAATTTTTCTAACTGACTTCAGTGGGAGCTTCATTTGTTACAGGAAAACCTCAGCCAGGTTTGATACCCTGCAGAGATTGCACAGGAGCTGACAAAGCACAGCCCTGTACAATCCCTATGCTGAAGATTCATACTTCACTTCTGTTCATACTGAAAGTGACATTTTTATAGCAAAATATATTTCGTATGTATTGAAAAATAAATTGAGTTATCGTAAACCTTCAAATGCTATATTTTACAACCTTTGGAGGCTACTGATTAACAGCACCAGATACTGTTCACAGAAAACGTACATAAAGAAAGCTTTTCAATCTTACTTTTTCCTCTCTATTGGTGCTCCAGCCACTAGGTTCTCCAAAACACAAACCCCTTCCAATGTAACATATACGTGTCTATAGCACAAATTCTAATACTGGAGGAACTGGCGTTATCAGTTGACGCTGCAACGTCTGTAGCAGAATTACCTCGACGGCACCTTTCTTTGAGAGAACCCACACACACTCCCCTTACTCGCGGAAATCGGCTTCCGCTTCCTGTAGCGTCTCACGCGTTCCTAAGTGGCGTTTCATCAGCTGTTCTGTCTTAAATTTGAAACAACTTTCTAATAAAAATAACGTGAGATAAACGGCTACCAGAGCTCGCTCGCCTCTGTGCCCTCCGCGCGCTGCCACGGCCGGTCCCTGCGGTCGCGCAGGGAGGCCCCGACGCGAAGCCGGCTGGGCGCTCCGACACCCCCCGCCTCACCTTCCGCATCCCGGCGCTGCGGGCAGCCGGCGCGCCGGGGCCGGGCGGTCACTCGGCGGCAGTAGCGCGGAGTCGCAGGTCGCCGAGCGAAGGACTCCTCAGGCGGGGCCGCAAGTCTGGCTGCAGCTCGCTCGCTCGCTCGCTCGCTCGCCTCCCCTCGGCGGCGCGTTACTGGCAACGGAGCGGGCCCGGGCAGGCGGGGGCAGCGCGGCAGCGCGCGAAACAAAGCCCAACCCGAAGAGAACCAACGTCGCATCGCCAGAGCTCGCCTCAAGAGCCCGCGCGCCCGAGCGGGACCGCCCACCGGGGCGGGGCCGCGGGCAGAACTGGCTCCGCATTGGCTGCCGGGTGTAGGGCTCACGCGGCGGCTGCGGAGAGGTGGGCCCCTCCCTGCCCCACCGGGCCCACCTACGCGGTAGCCTCTGGGGCGGGGCGGGCAGCCGTTGGGCCCGGCGCCGTTAGCGGGGCCCGGCACTGGCCAGGCGGGAGGCGGCTCTGCACACCACCACAGAGCAGGCGAGGCCCGGCGGGCGGCGGCGACCCCTGGCCGCGGGGCGGCAACAGAGGTGGCCAGGGGCAGCATTCGCATCCCCTATCTCAGCCGTATCAGTTCGTCTGGGATCGCACTTCCCAAAGCTGGCCCCGGCGCAGCTGTGCCCTGTGCCCAGCTCCCTGCCTGGGGCGGCCGCGCCAGGCCCGGGTGCTCGGCTCCGAGCTGGACAGCAGTGGAGGTGCCAAGCGGCCCGGCTTTGCAGCCTCTCCCGGGCGGCAGAGGCCTAACGCTTGTAATAGCAGCACCGAAGAGGAGGGCGACAACATTCAAAGGAGCAATTGGCCGTCCGAGCCACCACAAGTGCCCTGGGCGTCGCATGCCCGATGCCTTTCTGTGACCTCCCCACTGGGCACAGGGTGCTGGGGTGGGAGGACATGTGAGGGTTGTCTGCAATCATAGCTTAGTTCTGTGAAAAGGCATCTTAAGGGAAATTAAATGAAGCAAACACCTGACTGTAAGGAATTGCCACCTCATGAGGTTGTTGCCACTGGGACCTGAGGGCCTTAAAAGTTGAACACAGGCACTGCTGTAAGGCCAGGGGGACAAACTGCTCCAATGGCCCATAAAAACATTGAAATAGATGCACTCACACACCTGAAATGGCTTGATTTGTTTTTTTCTTAAATGTAGAAGTCATGCTAGATATTTTCTTCTCAGTGATTTTGTGTAGGTGCTAACCACAAAAGCAGGCTGTTGGGTTTTGCATACGTATGTTCGTAGTAGGGAAGGCAGGTTGGTCTGTCCCAGACATAAGGGAGCATTGTGATGATTTTGCAGTGTTGCTTATTACTGTAAGTAGGCCTAGTTCCCTTTTTTGTTTTGCTAAGTGCAAGTGCTGTTTAATAGTAAGCTGACTTAAGCTCTGCAGTGCTAAATACCCTTTTTAAAGGCTCAAGCAGCTTGAGAAGGCACTGTCTGGTCTTAAAGCTGAAGATTTTGTTTCTGTGCTATTTACTAAGTAATAATTGCTGCTTTGTTGGGTAAATAGCCACTTCCCAATTTTTCCATGTCATTCTCTATGCTCTTCACAAACTAGACCAGCAATTCATGTTGCAGCTATTGGCTGAGAACCGGGGAGCCCACAGCTGTTTTGCATGCTGTCTCGATGGAGTTTTTACAGTTGTGTCAGGGGCTGGGGAATACCAGACTTTCTCACCATCAGAATTCTTGAGATGAGAAGGGGGCAGAGAGCTGGTCATTGATGTCTTTAGTGCTAGTACCCAACCTCTGTGAGGTACAGGTTAGTAACTGCTACTTTTCATAAGAGATTGTTTGAGTGAATGGAGATACTGCTATGGCTGGTGGCAGAAACTTAAAATCTTTCAGCTTCATCCGTAATAAGGGATGAGGAAGAGCAAGAACTGGATTTTCAGGAGAAAATGTAAGGAAATAAGTTACTTTCTGCTTTGTTTTAGCATCATAGCGCCTTAGTAAGATCTGCTGTGCAGTATTTGGTTGAAAGTTTGTAGATACCACCCCACTGCTGGCTAAAGTGTGTAGTGTGAGACCTACTGTGCTCAGAAGAATGGCACACTCAGCAACTGGGTTTGTGGACACTGAGGCCATCAAAGTACTTTACAAAAGTCTTAGATCCATCTTGCCAAGATAGGATGTTTCTTACTTTCTTTTTAATACTTCTCATCTATTAACTATGGAATGCAGTGTAAACTTAGCATATGCTTCTCTTAGAACTGTTCCTTTTTCTGTCATGTACTTTCCCTTGTTTGCACACCAAGTAGTATAGGAGACTAAAAATTTTGGAGGAAGAGAGAGGAAAAAAAACAAACCAAAACCATCCAAAAACCCCCATGGCCTGCCCTGTTGATTTTTCCTAACTGGTTATGTACTTGTCTCTGGATGCGTTAACAGTCAGCCCCTAAAATGAGCTCTTCAGTAGTTCCCTGCTTGACTCTGGGCTTAGCTATATGGAACAGCACCTTGTGCTGCTCCCTGAAAAGCAATCAAGTGAAACTCTTAGGAAGGTCAATTAACAGTTTGAAGGTCTAACTGGTGCTTATCAGCACCATGAGGCTTTTCCCAAGAAGAAATACTGATGTTTACAGTAACACACAAGAAAATTTTAAAAGGTCAAAGAATGCATAGCAGATGTATGCAACTTCCCTCCCACACAAACAAAACTGAAGCTTTATGTTAATCCCAACAAAGCAGGAGTATGTTAGTAGGTGAGTCATTGTTTTTTGCTACCTTTTGGGTTTGCTGGAAGCAAAAATAAACAGAAAGACAGACAAATAAGAGAACTATGCCAATGGTTGGAAGTACAGTGGCTCTGAGGGCTATCGGCAGGTTAATTCTTTGTTGGGGCAATGGCAGTCTGAGCACAGCTGGCAGTTCAAGCTGGGCATAACAAGTCGGTCTTCATCTTCCTGGCTCTGGGGTTTGGTGGGGTCTGTTATTTGCCAAAACAAAGCAAACCTCTGTCTGGATAATTCAAAAAGCATGAATGCTGTTTTCATGGTGTGAACCTCGGGATAAATCTGTTCCTTTTAATACTCCACTTTAACAGTGAATTTTTTTTTCATAAGGACACATTTGCAATCACAGAACAACCAATAGAGCCACAGTGAAGTAACCTACTCTACAAGGCAAAACACATGGCTGGGAAGGGGTGAAAAAGCCTAAGTGTTTGGTGGTGAATTGACATGTTAGTGGCATCTATTACCTGAAAATCTTACTTAATGAGGTTCTGAACCTTCAGTGCATCTGCACAGAGCTACAAATTCTTAGCTTTAAAATGGGGGGGGGGGGGGTGTTTATAGTTACATACTGTTAACAATCCGTTTACTATCATTTAAGGTATTTATACACTTAATTATTTTTTTTTTCCTACCTGCATTTGCAAAAGATGTGCAGAGTGGTAGTGCTGTTCCTTAGTCACAGAAGCATGGAGCATTTAACTCTTTGTCAGCCCTGTACATGCCTTTGCTGCAGCCTTGCTGTCCTGTCTACATTACTCCTGTATCATCGGAGAGGCTTACTCCACCACTGCAGAGACCTGAAAGGTATGCCTAATACACACAGGTCTGGAAGACACTGGTGATGACATAGATCTATAGTGTAAATAAGCAAACTGTATGTGCTTAGTCCCAGCTGGCTACACTGAAGGGTCCTAAAAACCCCCTAATATTATTAGCAACAGTATTTTTCCACATACATATGAAGGCTGTAAGTATATGTCAAAATCTAAATCTAATTAAAATATTCAATACTAAGAGTATGCGTTGCCTTTTTTTAACTCTGAAGTATATGAAATATTTTGTCTCCCTGCATCTGTTCACAAAATACCTGGGATTTACAAGTAAAAGCTTATACAAACACATAGTCATCTCTCCTTCTTCCCCAAAGTAAATCACAGGCCAGTTCTAAACACAAACCTTCAGTCCTGTGATTCTGTGTTTGTGCATGTCATAGAACATCCAGTTAATTGAAGTAACTAGTGATAAATTTTTAGAATAAAGCTTTGTGCACACCAGTTTGCAAACCTGTTATGAAATACACTTTTATTTATGTTTAGCTGTGAGCGAAGAGGTACATTTCAACCACATTCTATTGGAAGTTTACATGTTACGGAGCTTCTGTGGTTTAGTGCAATAGTTTGTCCTAACCTTCTCATGAACACAGTCACTATAATCAGTGTTACATTTACCACACTTGCAGCTCACAGCCACAGGGTAGGAATAATAAGGGATGGTGTGATGAGGACAACCAGGAATCAGTGCTGTTTGATACAGCATCTCTTTATATGTGCACACGTTCTGGGACAGAGCACTTTTGAGTAGCAGCTTCTTGCCATTGCTGTCCTACAAAGAAAACAGAAATGCATTGTTTTACTGAAGCATACATGAGTGCCAGAAGACTTCCTCTGATGTTTTCTCATACGCGTGGAAAGCAAACCTCTTTATGCTTAGACTAGCTCTGATATTTTCAGTGTACTTCTGTTCAGATCTGTAATTTTGAATTTGCATGTGGTTGGGGCACTCTACTCCTGTGGATATGTTCCCCTCACTTATATGGTTTTAACTACTCAGCTTGGCTCAGAGTGCTAACAGAGCTTTGTAATCTGTATTGGCAACCTGCTGACCAAGGTTGAATTTAAAATGCTACATTGAATAGTGAAGCTCAAGCCTTGTGTTTGGTGTGTCTACTGGCGAGATATTATCCACAGATAGCTGCCATAACAATAGCAGAAGTTACCCAAGTCATTTACATTAAATAAGAGTGACTTAAATACAATCTGCTTCTCACCTGTTCCATCCAGACCCCACAAACTGACTACAGAGGCCCTGCGCTGGCAGCAGCAGTCAGTCCTATGCTACGCCACTGATGTTATAAACTCCACAGTTCCAGAGGCTTGGTATTTCTCATCCATACCTTTGCAAAAAGCTAACTTGAAAACATGATGATACCGTGATTTTTCTGTCTGTTACAAACACTATTAGAACTGGATTGTTCACACGCAACTTTCCCGTGAGATTAGGCACTTGCAGTGATGTTCATTATAGAAACAACTGCCTAAAACAGAGTAATGCCTTGTACCCGAGTCATGCAAAATCCAGCGCAGATGGTGGTGTTGATGGCCAGGCAGTAAGCACATTCCCTTTTCTCCACATGGATTATATACTCAGAAGGAGCACAGAGTGACGCTGTTTGACCGACAGTCAGGCCAAAGAGGAGAGACATCACAAAGAAGGGACTCATGCTAGATGGGGGGGGGGGGGGGGGGGGGGGAAAAAAAAAAACCAAACCAAAATAAAAATCTATTAAAAACCTTGAAGGAAAATAGAGGATTGGGGGGGGAGAACAAATAAAGCAAACCCTAAGTAAAATTAGATGTACCTTCCACTCCTTTTCTCAGAATTTGACAAGAACAGTTATGATAGTCACAGACTAAAGTAATCTTAACTTTTTCAGCTCCAGCCTGACAACTTCTTTCCCATTTCAGACCTTTAATTGAAATAATACTAACCGCTAAACAGAAAAGAAGGGTAAACAGGCCATTAACAACATGTAACAAATTCACTTTTCCCCCACTAAAATATATTACATGGAACTTTTCACTATTGAGTGATAAAATGCTGACAGAGAAAAATAACAGGAGCTAAAGGACTTGAAAATGCTACATATGTAAAGGAACATGAGCTCCAGAATTAACAGAGATGGTGAGGCGAAAAAAAAAATCTCACTGGTTTAAAAATAATCTTCTCAAGAAAGCATCTTATAAAACATTCAAGAGAGAAAAAGAAACAGCTGTGCATATCAGGCATACCACTATTTTTTACTTTGCAGTTGGCTTAGAGGTATGATGAAATGGGAACACTGCTAAGAATTAAATAATAGATTCAAGCAAATTACAATAAAGAACATCAGCAAAGAGTTCAAATCAATGAATCCCCACTTTAGCTGCCTGTTGTGCTGACCTCATTTCTCAGACCTGCTGGGGGATCCCGAGAACAAAGCTCTGATTAGCTCCAAGACAATTCCAGGGTCTACTCTATAGCCTCTAAACTACAAACTGTAAATGACAGTGTCTACAAACATATGGACATCACCCTCTAGTCTCTTCCAGCTGCCAGTTTTCCCCAGCAAAAGCCATTCACTACACAGTCTGGTTTACCCTGTAGCTGCAACAATGGAAGTCTGGAAAGACCAACCTCTTGTCAGCTGAATTCTTCCCTATCACAGGAACCTGATTCTGCCTTGAGCTGGGAGAGGCAGTGACCCAGCACAAGCTCCGCGTGTGATTTATACTCTCCAGGCTAATTCCAGGCTGATCTTACTGTTTATATAATTGCATCTGAATTGCTGCTTTCTTATCGCACAGTCATCTATTGAAAATTCATACTGAACTACAAAGCAAATGTGATAGGAAAAAACGTGTCCATAATATCCTAAACTGGAAACTGAAGCTGGAAATCTAATTATTTTAACAGTTGTCCTCCTCTCAGGATTTTAAACTAACCACAGCTTTAAAAAAGTTACCATTGATTAATTTAATTGCTACATAGAACAGCAACATCACGACAGGAAGGCTAGCATAGAAATCACATACGATTAATTCTACACATATGTTTTGTGAAAATTTAATGAAGTCTGGTTCACTCCATTTGCTCGTTATCAGGCAGGCACAGCCAAGAGATGCAGTTCTGCACACATGAAGTAACAGATCTCAGATCAAAGCAGTTGCCTTGCAGTGTGAATAGGTACAGCCTGACTTACCTGCTCAAACAAAACACACTGAGAAATTACTTTGCCTTGAACCTACTCAGAAAATATTGAAGTAACAAGCAAATTCACTCTGAAATACTAACTGATAGGGGGAAAACTTGAAAAACTTATGAAACCACTCCTTGTAGCACAATGAGAAGCAAAATACTGCACCAACACGAGTGAAACAAAGATGCCCACAGATGGGGGAAAACCACTCATGTTTAAGGCTTTGTGGAACACCTGCAAGGAGCAAAACAAGAAAGAGTCAATAAAGCTACTGTCCTCTACTGCTTCATCAGCATCGTCACTATGCTGATTCACTGCAGCTCTGTTAACAGAACTTCCCTTCGCTTAATCACGGAACTGCCTTTTGGACTTTGATCTATGTCTTTTGCAGATCAACCACATTCTTGGTTTCCATAGCCATAAGAAATATAATAAAGCTGAGTTTGAGCTGGTAAACATGGTCACTTTGTGCTGTTGGAGGAGTGATCCAGTAAGTCCAGACCGATGTTTAGCTAATTCCTGAATAATACTGTCTTCTTTTCCTGTGGTGACAAGCTGCTGCACACAGCTTTGTGTCCTTGACTAATTCTCCAAGGGATTTTTTTTGATAACATGACAGAGTTCTTGTTCTATTAAGACTAGCCAAATGCCTTCTGTTTTCATGGAGTCTTTTAATTCTGGGTTAATTTCTACCATATAACTTCTCAGGAATTATATATAATTCTTTCTGGCTTACAAACATGAGCAGAGTATTAATTATACTCTCAGTAACATCTGTCCATCTACACTTAGCAACAGAAGTATAACACTGTTATTTTGCTACTACTGCAATACATTATTTAACTCTTTTCCTGACATATTTTAAATGCAGTTGAATACACAGGCTATATGAGTATACATATACATAGACCTGTATGTAGATAATGTGTGCGTATATATATACACACACATGATATATACACATTTGGTTGTTTAAAACTTTAATCACAGAAAAGAATGTTGTTCTTTGAAAATCTTATGATTTTTTTAAAGGAGACACTGATCCGGAAAGGAAAAGGAAGCAATTCATAAAACTAAATCATGGAGAGGACAAAAGTGCCCAAAATAAAAGTAAAAAACAGCATTCCTAAAGCAAGAATATCACATGCAACCCTTGCATGTACAGCTGATTCTTTTCTCTAAAGATTTCACGGTGAATTAAAAGCATAGCTGTAGGCAATTGGAGCTATATTTGTATACACTGGTCCTGACAGGAAGACCCCTACATCCAGGTTTGAGGTGTCCTCAACATATCCTACAAGAATATAGGCAGAAGACAGATCAGGGTATGAAGGCATATATCCTCTGCTGCTTCGAAGTGCTAATTTCTTGATTTGAGAAGAAAAAAAAAAAGAGGGGAGGGGATTCAGATTAGGGTAAAAAAGGCTTAAGAATTTGCTTTAACAAGATTTAGAGAAATGTCTGCAAACATCAACTACGAAGAAAAAAATTGTAACAATGCTTGAAATTCTATGGTAATAAAAATTTAAAAGAATACAACAATAAAAACAATAGCAATGAAAAAAAGGAAAACAACAATCACTGTTAGAAGTGAGAAAAGGTAGAAAACTTGCATGGGGAGCTGGAGACTAGGAAATAAACTTCTGTCAGGACAGAGGCCAATAGTAATATCAAGGGACATGACTAGATGAAGACAAGCTGTTGATGCAGAGTTAAGTGCGAAGTCTTCAATAAGTACATATGCATTCGAAAAGGCAGTGGCTGAACAACCAACATACACATTTGCAACAAAAATTATTAAATAAATTGTGTAAGGAATAAATGTTTTAAAATCACATCATTAGCTACCTAATGCTAATTTCAACAAGTCTTGGAATACTGATGAAACTTCAAAACATTAAGAAAAGTACTAATATTATGCCAACATTTAAAGAGAGAATGTTGAGCCAGCTAACTCTCAGCCAGCTAGCCTGACATCTATCCCTGATAAGCCAGGTAAAATAACAGAAAGTTGATACAGGATTTGAGCAATAAAGAATTAACGGATGAGAACATAATTAATGCTTGTCATGATGGTGGTACATAAAATAGGTCATGCCACCTGATTTCATTCTTTGAGGCAATTACCAATTTGGTTGTTAAGGCAACTAGACAGATGCTATGTCCTTAGTTCCATCTGTCCAGAGCCCTACTGTCACCAAGATTTAGAGCTATTAGGTAGAGTCCAATGTGGTGTATGCTGAATGTCCGGAATTATTAATCACTGGAGCAGGTAGTATAATTTCATCAGTGCATTTATTCACTGCAACTTTTTTACCCAGTCTCTGAATACACTGCAGTGCGTTACAGAAATACTTGCCCAAATATTAAGAATGAAAATTAATTTATCTGGAAGCACCATAAATTAGTCTGATTGGACCTTGAGTCTAATGTGACTCCTGCCCCTCAGAGTCAGGTGAGCTCCACAGTGGTACAGACACAGAACCTCTTGGCTACTACCTCTTCTTTGCTGGCACCACACTACCCTGGCCCATCTGTCAGAGATGCACTGAGCATCACCAGAGTGATACACACCCATTCACATCTCTTCTGTAATTTACACAAACTATTAAGACTATTAAACTGGTAGAAGAACTCTTCCTTAATTGTCCTTCTGGATATGACCACAGAGTTTGTTCACTACTGACTTCTCTGGACACATGATGGGAGTGAGGTCCCGCTGCTACCTACTGGGAGCAGCAAGACAAAAGGCTGTGGCAGGACAACAAAGTCTGTTGTGGCAATCTGAGTGCCCAGGGCTTCTTTCATAGTTTCCTAAAATCTATGGTTAAAAGTCTGATGCTTACCGATCCATTTCTTTGGTTGCTCCCCTGCTGACCTGCAGAATATTCAGCAATAGAAATTTTTAATGTGCTGGTATAGCCATTAACTGTGTAGCCCTGTTCTGGAACAGCCAGTTACACTGTTAATTATTTATCTTTAACCTTTCTGATAACTAAATCAATCCATTGCCTGACATCAGTTATTTTACACTTTCATTAAGTGAAAGACAGTATGCTCATGTTCTACAAGAAGTGTTTTAAGTGATGTCTGTAAATGGAATTTAGTAAACATAAAACTCTTGGGTTCATGACCCAGGAATCTCTGTAATGAGCTAGAGCAACTCAGTACATATCAGCAGCTTATATGTAAAAGTAATTTAATAGGATTGTCACTGCCCAACATCTAAGATAAAAGTAGTAACAGCTACTTACAACAACTTACAAAAGTAAGCACACATTGTTCCTACTCTTCCTGTATTAGTAGTACAACACAATGAAAACTTCATGATCTTATAAGCAGGTTAAATTATAGAGCAGAGTAACTCTTGTTTCCACTGCATATAACACTGTGGATGTTAAAATAAAAACATGTCCATGCTTGCAAGCAACAGAAAATTAGCAGCTATGCTGATGAAAAACAGACAAAGACAACCAGATTTCTAAAAGATTAGTATTCTGGTAGAGGAACTATTTCCAACCCTATCCTGTTGCAGACCTCCACTGATAAAAGGCAATTAAAATCCTAATATGCTGTCATAGAAACAAGTGGTTTTGCATTTAAACATACAGTGGCTGCTGAATTTTCAAAGCTAATCTGTATGCTGCAAGCCTCTCTGTAATAGCCTGAAACATTGCTCTCATCTCTTAAAATTTATAGATTCAGAGATGACCGCTGTTCTTCTTTCCTAGGATTAGCTGCAGCATTTCCTATCAACCATCGATGAAAGCAGCAATTCTCTTTGCTGCGTATCATATGCCAACGATCTCCATTTATGATCTGAAAATACATCATCTTCTGTTTGCTGTTTGGCTCATTTGATAGACCACTTTGTACTTGGCTTCATTTCTTCAGAAAGTGCTAGATATTTCTGTTATTCTGAGACATATGATCACTACACTGAGGATGAAACTGAAACAATAAAAACAAAGACAAGGCAGAAGCCTCCTGCAATACTACTGAGGGTGAATGACTGACTACACCCACCCAGTATCACAGCAATGCTAAGGGGTAAAGTCACAGACGCTCCCCAGTTTCAGAAGGTTGTAGTGTTTTGATCTGGCTGGCAGTCTGATAGGCAGTCAGGAGCAATCAGACAAGACCTTCACTGATGAAGATCTCATATGGAGACTTGACACTATGCATGTACAATTGGCTTTTTTTGATCAAATTTTAAACGAATTATATATGCCTAGTACATACTCGGGGGTATGTTTCTCTTGCCCAGCATGCCTGCTTCTCTCAGGCAATCTCACATCCCCACCTGAAAAAGAAGCATCTACCAGAGCCATGGCAGCTGTGAAGCCTGCCAGAGCAAATGCCTCGCAGTGAGGAAGCCACTCTCAGATTCCAACCAAAAAGTAAAATGGCTGTATGGAAGGAAAAGGGAAGACTGTTCTTTCTCATGGACTCCCCACCAAGATACTTCTGGTAGAAGCAAGGCAAACTGAATTAAATACATGGGTATCTAGGAGCAGAACAGGTTGTACGAATAACACTATTACTTGTACTGTTTGGGGTGGTGGTTTTTGTGTTTGCTTTTAGTTGTTGTTTGGTTTTGTTGTTGTTTTTTTTTTTTTTAATTTTTAGAGACATTTAACTCCTGTGGCAATTTTTTAAAGAATCCTTTCAGTGTAGAAATTTAAAGGAATATTATTTTTACTGGTTTAGAAATACTTGTCCTTCATAATAACTATCAGGAATACCTGAGGATTTTTTGTATCTTTTTAATTGCAATTTTAGTATCTTCCTTACATATGCTTGAGGAAAACTGTTTAAAGCAATTCTTCCAGTATGGAAAAAGCCACTTTTGAAAGACACTGTGAAGATCAGCAACTGCCAACAGGTAGCATTCCCCTTCCTCTCACATTACCCCGTCAGTTTGGATGAAGTGATGTCAGCACTGGCATGGATACACTGGCTAATCCCTAACCCTCGTGCAGTTTCCCTGGTTTCCAGAGAGACGTTTCACCCAGCCCCTCAGGGAGGGCAC
>JAVJGJ010000035.1:7333093-7375840 GCA_035590215.1 Microhierax caerulescens | reverse complement strand
AGCTATCACCTTTTAAATCCCCGCTTATCACAACAAAAAATAAACATGCACCTACAGTGAAGTAAGAAATACAGTCAGAAAAATAAAACAAGAACAATTCACTCCTATGAGTTACAAACCTTTAATGATGGACTATCCAAGGGAGTTTTAGCAGATACTGAAGGTATTTTTTTCTTTTCCATCACATTGACTTTTACAGGAATATCATTTGGAGACTTATTATTTTTTAAATTAATAGATTCATAATCCAGATCAAAGTGAGGTTTAGGAGTCTCAGAAAAATGAGTTTGTACTTTCTAAAATTAAAGAAGGTTTAAGTTAAATGCATTTCAATGTCTTTTGTTAAGTGTACGTACTTTGTCATGGAACTTCAATTAAAATGCATACATATAAATATTACCAAATTCTAAAATTAATTAATGATAAGGTTAAAGCTACCTTGTGCTTCTTTTCATTTACAGGAACCACATTTTGGGGGCATTCTTTTGCAAGATTATCCTAAAAAGAGTTATGTGATAGGAAGTAAATATTTTGTTTGAATTCAGTTGTTGAAAATCTTGGTGTAATCTTGGTGTAATTACAGAACACAGTTCCTCAATCATATTCTGTTACAAAATTCTCACAAATATATTACCCAGATTTAGTCAAATTGCAGCATTCAAAAGACATTACTTTTCTATTCAGTTTCATTTCTTATACAACTTCTCCCATCTCTGCTAAGGAACCTACATCTCTTTTAAATAGATACAACTTCTATCACAGCTGTATTTGAAAAAAGAAAGAGCTCTATTTTCTAGTTATTGCCTCATGCAATGAACGGGAAGCATTCTTGTTTGTTTAAGTAAATGTTCCTTTGCCGTCTTTTTAATTCTGTATTGCCTTTCTTTTGCCAACTGAAGAATACTACGTTGCAATCACAAAATCACAGAATTATTAAGGCTGCAATGGAGGTCTGGTGATCATCTACTCTTAACACCTCTTTTCACAGCAGAGTGAACTAGAGTAGGTTCATCATGACCGTGTATTATTACAATGCATAAGACCAGGCTAAGCACGTCACCCATACTGCTACATTTAATAAAATAAAATTTTAAAAAAACCAGAAAAACAACCTTCTCTTCAATTGCTGCTTTAAGTTGTTCCTTAAGGGATGACAGTTCATTTCTCAAACATGACAGCTCACTTTCCTAAAAACAATTAGGTAAAGGATAGGGTTAACTATGCTTAACCTGGAAAAACAAAAACAGTCCAAAATGAGACTGTAATTAATATGGATATTCATTATAAACAAAAGAAAAGTAGGTTTGTTCCAATACAGCTAACTTATTTATACAGTGAGCATGCTGAGAGGTATCTACAATTTGTTTTCAGAATTATTCAATCACTAGAATAACAGATGATCAAAGAAGCAGTTACCAAATTAAAAAAAAAACACTTGTAGACTGAAGTCACACCTTCTATTAAAAAATCTAACTCTTTTAAAAGCTCTGTAAAGAAATATTCTGTGAAGGGAAATGTCAGAAAAATACTACATTTTAAGTAGATGCTGTAGAACTACATTTCTGTGAAAATCTTGAGGGGATGTTGGCTCTCAGAACACTTCTCAAAACTAACCTTCCCAGAAAGGGGGGTGGGGGAGAAGGCGACAGGGAGGCAACGTAACTCTAGACTCGAAGTTTTGTTTTAGTTCATTTTAAAAAGAGCTGAAGTACTACTAAGAAACAGGTATTTGACCAAAATTGTTCAAGGTAAGAACTTCAAACACTTGTGAGAACAGAGGGCTGGGGGGGCAGAAACCAACTATTTAATACAAAGGTTAGAGGTTAGAACATGACACACTATCAGGAAAAGTAGACAGAGAAACACAGACAGCTATGCCAATTTATTTTTAGAAACATCTGGGAATTTTTTAATGCACATAATAAAACCTGTAAGAAAAAAACTGTAAACAGAAATGAATGCGTTGATCCCATCAGGGTTCAGTCCTACTAAAGCAGCCACTTACTCACAAATACCCTGCCAAGTGTGATATTTATAATCATATTACACTTTAAGGACAGCACCCCTCTGTTTAGTTATTTAGTGCTGAAGAGTATTCCTTACCAATAATCTTTTTGATGATAACTGCTCTTGTTCTTTTATTTTATAAAGTTTTAACTCTGTATCTTTTTCTTCAACCATTTTATCGTATTCATGCTGTATTAAAAAAAAAACAAAAAAAACAGACTCAAAACATTTGACTAAATGTTACAATTACAGATCTACCCAGTCTTAAAACATTACTCATTTTTTCAAATAAGACTCTTCTGAAGATTCAGAAGGTACTATGAACAAATATTGATGCTTCAGCAGAAACTGCAAAACAGAAAATGCACAAGCAGCATTATTTTGTGGGCTGATAGAGAATGCTTTATCTCTAGGGAGTAGTATGTGTTCCAGCACATAAAAACTAGCCGTGTTATTTTTATTAACAGTACCTGCTAAATATACTGCGAAACAGAGTAATAAGGAATGTTTAAAATATGTTAAGTTAAACTGCTGAAGGTCACTAAGTAGTCTCCTCATAAATGAAGGCCCAAACTAAGAACACTGCATTAAGATGGTATCAAAGGAAACCTGAATACAAAAAATTCCAAAAAATTTAGATAAATGTAATTTATCTGCCAGTAGACCTGTTTTCAAAATCTGAAGATGGATTTATTTTTAGGTGATAAAAAGTAAAGTATGTGTTCAACTTCATTTTCCTAGACTCTGGTCTTTATTATGAAGTTTCACTTTCTAATTTCTATTATTCTAGTTTTGAAGGGTGTTTACTTAACATAGTATCAACACATTACAATTACTGAAATCAGTAATATCTCTTACCTTGTGTTTTTCCATAAGTGCCATCATTTCAGTTATCTTGTGTTGACATTTTATATCAGTTTCTCTCCGTGTTATCGCTGCTTCATCAGCAAGCAACCTCATCTTTTCCACCTAAGTTTAGTAGAAAAACCTAAGTTAAATTTAATTCATGAACAACTGACATATTTAAAAAAAAATAAATCTTAGTTTCATTTCTTCTTACCCCTGTGGGTACAATATATATATAGTTTCATTTGGTGTAGCCTTCACTTCCTTTTAGGATGCTTTTCAAATCCTGTATCTTTTATACATACTGGTAAAACGGGTGAATAAACCTAGATTAAAAGTACACCCATTCCTCCGTGGCAGACAAGCATCATTTCAAACCACAAGGCCACATTAAGTACTCTACCCTAACACCTTTTGATATTACCATCAAAAAAAGTGTGGGCAGGAAAATACTAACATGGGAAAAGTTGTAATTTAATTTGCTTATCCTGTATTTACACCAAGAATAGAATTTCTGTGAACAGTATCTTGAAACAAAAAATTTTAACTGGGTTCTTATTTTTAAAGGCATGTACAAATACTTCAGCTTCAGGATCTAATGCACTAAAGTAGGGATCCTCAAACTTCTTAAACAGGGGGCCGGTGCGCAGATTAAGTGGCAGGCAGTCATCTGCAGCTGCTTGGTTTCCCCCCCCAACCGCCGGCAGGGGGTTTCTGTAAATACTGGGGGGCTTGATTGAGGACCCTGGGGGTTGTATCTGGCCTGTGGGCCGTAGTTTGAGGACCCCTGCACTAAAGCATTGGTCACATGCATACACATTCTATTTATGTTGATGAGACTGCTACATAAGAGCAAGGACTCTGGCTGACACAGCTTCATAAAACCATCATGCATCAAAAAAAAATTTAACAGTTACAGTAAAAATTAACAACTCTCACCTCTTCAAGAAGTTTATTTTCATTTACTTTTTTTGTTTCAATGTCTTTTTGATAGATGTCAACTGCTTCCTTATGTTGCTTGTTCATATTTTCCACTTCTAACTGTAATTTATTCACCTTTTGAGAATGCAGAAGGAAAAAAAACAATAAAACAACACCTTTGAACTTCATCCTGAAGTGAGTTAGAAAACACTGATAGAAACAATGGCAACACCACAATGGGAAAGGCAGCCCATACCAGTTTTGCGCACCCCCATCAATAAACCAGTCCTAAAGCTAGAGGCTAGTCAATCACAAAGAATCATTCCAATGTAAGGGAAACATCCATCAGCAATCTCACATTATTCTGTCTTTTGTACAAAAGACTCTTCAGTACTGCAGCCATGGAATGCAAAGTAAGAAAATTAAGCATAACTGATAGTCTCCTAAGACTTAGGAATATGACGCTATGACTGTATTATATTTACAGTCAAATCTTTTTTATCAATTAAGAATAAACAATTTTTCTAGAAGTAGTTTATTTTCAGAATTTCATTTAGTTCTGAAAAGATTAATTCCTTTTAGCTGCTAATATTAATGAGAATTTGGTATGAAACAAATAGGAAGAGTCTCTTCCTAAGCAATCACCCTAAATGCTGTGAATTCTTTTAAAAAAAGATAGATGGAGATTTTATTCCCTCCCTTATAAATCTGTTTACGATTTTAACTGCTTTTTGCTATGTTTTCCTCCCAAGTGTGCATTTTGATTATATTTTTGCCTTTTAAGTTTCTACTAAGAATACCCTAAAAATAGTCTATATTTTTCTTAAAGTGTGGTACCCAAAAACTGGACACAATATCCTCATCAGGGACTTATCATTGCAGAACACATGAAAAGAACTGCCTAAGGTGAATAATACATGCATTTCCTTTAATTGCTCCTCTGTTTCAATGGGGTGGCATATCTGAGTGATGATCAGTACCCTATTAAGCAAAAAAGAAAGGGACTGATCAAGAACATAATTCCTTGAGATGTGATGCCCATCTCTTACAAATGTCTGATTGCCCAGTCAGTACCCAATGATTAAAAAATGGAAGGATCTTCCAAAATATATGGGCTCATTCCTGCAAAATCTGTATCCCAGATCCATGAAACAGTTCAGAACATGCTTAACATGTATTATCTTACTTACACTGGGACTTAACAATGTTTAGTCTTTGTGATTTACCCTCATCTTGTACATGAAGTTATTTAAACCTACCTTCCCTTCATAAATACTTGTTTTCTTGCTTTCTGCAGTAATTTTCTTTTTCAGCACCTTGTTCTGTTAAAAATAAAGAAAATCAAATGCTGTATTTTAAGAAGTTAATAGAATTATGTAATGATTTAACTGCATCAAGCAGGTCAGAATTGTCAAAATTTCAGCTTCTGGCAAGTGAATAACTCTTTGTTGTGCAGTTCAGGTTCCAGATCAATTTTCAAAACAAGAGTACTCAACTACTTACTTTAATAATACTGTTACTTCATGACCTTGTAACAGACTCCTCATGGGCAGAGAAAAGCAAATGAGGGTGCAGAATGGGAAGAAAAACTAAGATACTGCTGACAGAAAATGTTCAGATATCATGATAAAAATACAAGTTATATATCTTTACAGTACAGTTATTAACTATTTTTCCTAATCACAACTTTTTTATACTATTGGTAACTGAGAGAGGTCATTATTTCAGGTATATCAATGATACCATGTACTAAATGAAAACAGTAGAAGTTTATTAAAGTTATTATTCTTACTTTTGAAAAGTACAATTACAGAAATAATTTTACAAATCAAGTAATTCCAAAGGTGACTTCTTAATTGCTCAGAGTTAGGATAAGAAAGGAAATATTATAAATTACATAGGTATATCTAAGATACCACACCAGACAAACACCGTTGAAAAGTAAGGTACCACAAAATACCTTGGTTTAGTTATTTGTGACTTTTAAAAACTGTACATACCTCCTGTTGCAACTCTTCGATGCATTTGGTTTTATTTTCCACCTGTTTCTTCAAATTATTCAACTATAAGAAATACTCCAAACATTCATTAATCAGCTCCTAAAAAATTACTCATTGTGCTAGAGATTACTGTCAACATACTTAAACATGTATTTGCACAAGTCTGATTACTTCCAATGGGACTGAAATATGCTAACATGTTACAACGATTGGAGTTTTAACCATAAAGTACTAAAAGAATTTTGCAAGCCCAGTATCATCAACATTAATAGCAGTGAACCAGTTCCTCAGTGGTTGTAGAGTTCAGAAAGAAGAAAATTTCAACAAGTTACTTCGCAATTTAAAAAGTAATCTTGTATGAAGTTCTCCACGGTCCTTGGGGAAAAAAAAAAATTGCATACCTTATTTTCTAGAATCTTCAACTGCTTTTCCTTTCTTGAAATTTCATTTTCAATACTCTTAGCCTGGAATTACGATTGTAAATCTTTGACTTATACAATACAATTTTGAAATCCATTATGATTTAAAAAAAAAGAGGCGTGCTTTGAAACTACAGTAAGAAAATAAAAATAACTGACCATATGTAAACTAAAACTCTTTTTATGTTTTGAAAGGTAATCCATGCCTCATCCATCACTAAGTGGGTATGCAGAAATGAAAAAAAGGGGGTTCTCTGTTTGCCTGAAAACTAACAGATCTGGACTTTCAAGCCTCCATGTAAAGAGTAAACATCCCAGTGAAGGTCCTTGCCCTTTAAAAAAAAAGGGCTCAGCATGGTAGCAGCACTGAAAGAAGAAAGCCTTTTTAAGACATTATATCCCTAGGCAGAGCTTTGCAGGAAAAAAAAGGTGTTACATTTAGATTTTGTCCTACAGGTTATGTTATACATTTTCATGATAAAGCACATGATATGGCATACATTTTCTTCTCTTTCATCCAGTTTACTTTTAATCTCTTCACCTTTCTTTGCCATCTTCTCCTTCAAAGACTCCAGTTCATTTCTAAATGCCAAATTAACATGCATTAGTAAATATTTACCTAATAAATTCTTTTCACTACTGCTAAATAAACCCATACTTTATTTTCTAAAAAGAGCTGCTAATATTGATGAGAACTTCAATGAGCTGTTCAATGAAAATGTTCTTAAAATGATGCAAAGTGACTGCAAGTTAATGTCTGACCTGTACATAATTTTTTTAAATATGGAAGAAATTTCCCTTACCTGAGTAAATACATTGTAATCTGTAATATCGTAATGTGTCTATGAAACATGGAAGGCTGCCTGTCTGTTGGGTTAGTGGTACAAATACTACTTCAGAGAATAACATTTAACCAGTTTCACCTTTTCACATTTAGTCCATAACCTTTAAATTCTATTTTCATTTCCTTCACACCTAAGATGTTAATGCAGAACAGGATAGCTCTCTATATGCAATACAAAGTTATGGCAAAAAAATTCTTCCTGCAGCAGCAGTTATTATTAGTTTGTAGAAACTTGTACATGGCCAACATCAATACTAAATAGTTTCTGTTTAGCTATATAACCTAAAAAACGTTTTAATCTAAAAATCACAGAAAGCAGTACAGGAAAACAACATTTAGGCTAACTGTGAAGGAATCAAGTCTCCTTCCTTTAATACTATTGTACATTAATATTTGGGTTTTACTTGCCTTAGCTGACCATTTGCTTCTTCCAGGTTTTCAACTAATTGCTTTGTTTTTTCTTCTTTTCTTCTACTATCCTAAATAAAGACCCACATAAATAAAATGAACAGAATTCAAAGTGACATTTTAAGCAGTATCTTGATCTGATCTATCCACAAGGGTAACTGCACTTCCTTTGCATTTTAAACATAAAAAATGGTTCAGATACTCTACAGAGCCATGTCAAGTTGCAGTTTACCACATTATCTGTATTTTGAATTGTACATTGTCCTTTAAAAACAGCTGGACGTTTGTAACTTGCCTCATGATTTTCTTGCAGTTTCTTGAGTTCTGTAGCCATACCACTTTTCTCTTGTGCTAGTTGTTCTTTTTCTAATAAAAGCTTATTGATATACACTGTTAGTTGATCATTCTTTAGCCTAGTTTAAAAAAAATGGTCAAGAGAAATAAGAACATGTATTTTCAAATTTCCTTTCAAGTTATATTTATCTGTTACCAAGTTGTTACTTCAGACATAAAAAAGCCCAGGCCTGTAGCTACAAATTTAAGCTTTGCAGCAAAGTTATAGTGATGCAAAAAGGCAGTAGAAGGAAGAAAATAAAAGTAAACTTTTATATAAATATAATGCTTGTTGAAGATGATGTAGTTCAATATCCAGCTTAAAGCAGGGTTAACAATGAATTCAGAAACTTTCTCTTCATGTTAACCCAACTAAATCACAGAGATATGGAACAATTACATAGATACAAATACAGAAAATGTAATTTATAAATATAAGTATATAACAGATGTCATACTGTGTGCATAGGTTCAAATTTTTCATTAGAAAACAATCATAAATCATTGTATATTAAAGTAACTTTCATTACATTTTTCATAACGAAAACAAATAATATTGTATTTTCAAAAATTATCATACGCCTCTTGTTCAAGATCTGTATTCAGTGTCCTAAGTTGTTTTAAATGATTTTGTTCCTTTTCAGCTGTACTGGTCAATTGTACTTTCAAATCGTGGATTTCTTTCTGCAGAATAAAAAGGAAGTGTTTTGAGTAAAAGTCATGAAAACTATCAGAAATGAACTAACAACACAAAGCTTTAAGATTAAACAAAACAACATGCATGCCATAAATTAACCACACTGTATCTTTACATCTCTCTGGTGTGATGTGGAAGTAGTGTGAGATATTGAACTCTGATATGAGTGCTAAATGTGTCCCATATTGTAAGTGTAACTAACTAGTCTGCAAAATTACTTTCAACATTGGATTCCCTTGAACATTATTTTCAATGAAGAAATTTGCTTCAGGTTTTGCATTCATCTAAATAAAAAAAATTAAAATACTTTAAAAAAAAAATCAACACAGAATTCCAGTACTATGTGATAGGATAGGCACATATTTTGGATGCATTCCAAGCCACAAAGCAAAACTCTTCTCTCAGGAATGTCCTGCCATTACAAGATAAGGCAAGCCTTATAATGTACAAATGCTTTGAATACTGTTTTCTCCAAGTAACTGGTGATACACTGATACCACAAGCACCAGCACTTGCAGGCAGGTGGGGAGTCAAGAGTGACATGGAGGAAGAGAGAGAGAGGGTGATTCATTTTTAAGCATAGTATATAATGAACTTCTGGAATTTCTTACCACAGGCGGCTATGAAGCCAAACAGCATGAGGGGGTTCAAACCCAGATGAGACAAGTGAACATGAACAAGTCCATATATGATTGCAAAGGCAGCTGACAGGCATGTATGTGTCCTCTAACATCCTTAATGCAGCTACTGCAGCATCATGAGGAAAATGGACCATAGCAAACAGCCAGGTTCCTCTATTACATAGTATCTTCTGCTGTCATTGTCAGGAGCAGAGCAGTGCATTGGGTAGAGCACTGGTATGACTGTGACATTGCTTATGTTCTTGCATACAAGTTATAATGTGTAACAACTATTTATAAAAGCATGTTACTATCACCCTTTATTCAGACCTCTCTGATCTGGAGAGTATTTTCCATTTCTTTTTCTCTTTCCTGCAAATTTTCTACAGTAGCCTCAAGATCTTTCTTCTTCACTAGAAGTCCTTCAACTTTTCCCTGTTTAAGAACATTGGTGAAACTCAGTTCAGAAAATTCAGTGCACAGTATATAAGGAACAAACATACATGGTAAAATGCAAACTTGGTTTCACACTATCTAATCTTAGCTGATGCAGTTTCTTGTTAGACTTGTAAATACAAGATCATAACTAAAATAATCCTGTATTAAAAGTGTATTTCATATAGCTTAGACTTCTGTAACAGAAAATGGGCCTGTGTCACAGTTCCATAGGGTTCACAGAGACCATAGCTAATTCCCTCAGGAAGCATCCCTACAGGCAAGAAAAGAACACCCAGTGTAAATAACGGGAGTGCATGGAATGGGATGTTATAACCCCCAAAATTAGGCTCTTAAGTGTTTTCTCTGAATAAGGACAGGAATCAACACAATATACAATGCTTTCTGGATACTACAGTATGGAGGACACCTCACCATAACTAACAGACCACAAACAGCAAAATAATCAACACATTTGTGAAGTAGAGAAACCTATGAAATAGCTTATTAGTGTCCTTATTTTGTCATAATAACCTTTTCACAAATTCCACTGCCTTTTCTGAGTGGTGTCAGAAGCTTGGTTATCCTTTAAACACCAAAATGACGTCAGCCTTCCCAAGGCTTAATTTTTAGAAGATTATTATGAAGAAAGCTAGTCACTCAAGGAATTATCTTTACTTTCAAAAATTGGTTGATCCTTCAGCCTTAAATGTCAGATGTGTAGTACTCACAAGGTTTGAGCTGATGTTCATCACCAAAAAAATTTTTTAAAAAAAAGTATTTTTCAGAAAGGTTCAGAACAAGGAAAGAGTGAGTACTAGGCATAACTAGAAATGTGAAATCTTTACGTCCAGAGGGAGTAGCATTTAAACAGGTGTGAATGAAGAAGAAAATGACCAGAGATCTTGACAAAGAAAACCAAAGCAAAGTAAAACAAACCAACAAAAATCAGTGGAGAGTATCAATTCCTTCAAACTAAGTACTGAAATTGTGTAAAAGACAGGTAAGAAAATTTAGTAGCAGCATTAAGGCAGATTAGACAGTGTTTATATATGGCATGTAAGATACAAAGCAAGAGAGACTTCATATGAAAAGTAAATGCTGGGAGACTAATAAAATGAACATTTACCAGTGTTTCTGACAGCTCTTCAAGTTGCATTTCTTTGTCACATTTTAGTTTCGTCATCTCTTCTACAGTACATGTAAAATTAATTGAAGAGAAATAATTTTACATATTTAGCAGGCAGTATAAAACATTTATCCCTTCGCAGTGCCTAATTTTCAAAACTTGTGGGATTAAATTCAGAAATTTTTAAAACTAAATTATGACTTAATCTAAATTATTTATAAAAATTATTCAGAAAGACATTAGGAAATACATATCTAAACAGAAGCTAATAATCCATCTTAAATAAAATTCAGTCTATTATGTTTTCCACAATCATGGCTTCAGAGAAACCATGGACTGTAAAAATGGCGTAATCTTCAAATATTGATGCATATGCATCTTTTCAGAAAAAAAACCTGAACTGCTGAAGATATTCACATGGATATGCTAAAAAAGGAAACCACTTGTTAGTAACTTCACAATGTTTCCTATGTGCACATTCACATTACTGATATTTTTTGCAAGTACCGGACACCAAACTCATTTTTGCTCTGGAATCCTCACAGGTCACATCTCACCTTGTTCTAGACAAGCATTAGCAGTTAACTTTTAAACACTTATCTTTAGATACCTTCAATACATACAAGGACATCACATTATATTTCTCATCTATCATATCAGGACTGGAGGCATATGCTGCACACTGGGAAATCAGTGCTAAAGACAGACCTCTTACTCTGGGGGCTAAGAAACATGTATCTAGAAATCACAGGACATCAAAGCAATATTGAAAGCTAACCACTGTCAGTGTGATTCTGCATCAGACACGGGGAGAGTGGTCTCCAGGAAGGCTTAATGCAAGTGTTTTTTCTCTGCTACAAGCTACAGAAGTAATTCCTGGAATCTACTGTTCAGAAGTCTAATGCTACCTCTCAAAGAGGTCTTCAGCGCTATCAGTCGTAACTGGAAGAGTGTAGAGAAACCAAAATGACTTCCAGGAGAATCCCATGCATGTATGGTCTTACTATTAGAGGTCTGCACAGCACTGCTGACTGACTGTTGCCAGCTACAATGACTACCAAAGAAAAGGGAGTCAGATGAGTAAAAAGAAATTTAAGCATTCCTGACAGGTACAGTGTACTGTAAAACCATTTTTCTTAGCAACAGGGAGAATCCATTTTCAGAAAACAGCATAAAGTATTTTTATTACTACTTAGCTCATTTTCTTTCTATAAATCTCACCCAGTTCAGCAGACTTATTTCTGAGCTCCAAGGTAAGTAGCTTTGACTCATCTTCATATTTCTCCAATCTAATAAAACGGTAATTAAAAAAAAAAAAGTATAGGACAAAGCACTGCATTTGAAACTCAAGGGACAATAAGAAGAGGTCTAGCACAAGTATTTTAAGAACATTTGCCTTTCAACAGGCAGATGATATATCTGCCTGCAATGTGTATTGAATTTCACTTTTACAACTTGAGAACAGCAGACAAAAAAGTAAACAAATAAATACATACATAAATCTGTATTTCTTAAAAATATCATTAAGACAGTCAAGGGGGGAGGGAAGCAAAAATTTATTTTTTTATAGACCAGTATCAACCAGCAAAACTGAAAAAAAAATGCATTAAATTCTCTTCATTTAGACCACTGTGTCAGAAAAACTAATTTCACCGTCATATCCATTCTTACTTCCTGGATTTGTCATAAACTGCAACTATTTAGAAGACACCTTAACGCCACAAACCCAAAATCACTGCTTCTTGAAAAACTCAGCTGTGATATTTTAAAATACATCTTTACTGCTCTGTTCTCACTTGTAGAAAGGTTGGCTTTAGTTGCTATCAGGTTTTTTGACAAATACAGTTTTTAAAACTAAAAAAACTCTGAAATACATTAATAATAGGCAGTGGTATTAAGCAGTACTATTATCACATATGGAAGAGCATCTTCCTCACTAAAGGTTCCATTAATAAAGAACTGTCAAGTACTAAATGAGATTACTGCTTCCGTAGTTAACAGCTGCATCTACACAAAACCAAACAGTGTAACTGTCTTCAAGAGCTAATGATTTCAAATCATGAGACAGGTGAAGTATTTTAAAAAAAGTTATTAGTGATTACAAAAAAAAAAATGCAGTTACATTTAGGTTTTATTCCAAGCATCTTGGTAGGCTAGTATTTTACCTATAAGATTCTTTGAATGTAAACTGTTTAATTTACCTATTTTGCTCTTTTTGCAGCAAGCTTTTCATATTGGAAATAGAAGTCTCAAATTCCTCTATCAGGGATGCTTGCAAAGCCTTAGCTTTTTTACATTCTTCCACCTGTGCTTCTTTTTCTCCAGTGACCTGAATTAACGCATTCACTGCAGTCTGCAATTCGATTTCTAAGCTCTTTTGAGTAACCTTCAAAAAAATTATATAATTTCTAAACATTTTTTGCAACAAAGAACTACAATTATTTCATATCTAAAGTATCAGTAATTATTTATGCAATGACTCATGTAGTCTATTAATACTGGAAAATTGTAAGCAAGCTGTACCTCTGTCTTTTGCAATGAAATTTTGGCCTCTTCCAGTTCTGCCCTCAGATGTTCTTGATTCATCTGGGTTTCCCTTAACAGTTCTCCTTCACGTCCTAAGAAAAACAATACATGCTTACATTTAAGAAAAATAGGGTATTAATATAATGCTTGCATTTCTATTTTACAGATAAATACATTCCTAGAACTTAACCAAGTTACATAATGTATTCATGTAATTGTTAAGGAAGAAGCTCCAAGATGAGTATTCAACCTACTAAGTAACAGTATCCAAAATGTAAAAAGACATGTATTTATAGAATTTAACAAAATGAAGCCACTTACATGTATCTGACATAAAAACTACACTAAAACCTTCCTCCCACACTCCCCAGGGAAGGAGAGACTGAAAAATGCCTCACTTCTAAAGTACTTGCACCCTATACTGTAAATATTTTGTAATATAAATGGCTTAAAAATACTGAAAATCAAGTTCGGAAAATTAAGTTTCTTCAGTGGGATGTGAGTGTAAGTTTTCAAAACTCAAGCAAAATTTTTTCCCCTTGCTATCTTCAAACACTGTCACTGCTTGACTGACCCTTAAAAAAGAACCCTTCAAAAGTAGTTAAACTCCAAATGCCAGTCAATCATTTGCCTATTCGCAAATAAGATTCTGTTTAAAAGCTGTAATGTTTTGGGGGGTTATTTAGCAAAGATGTGAAAATACATGTTGTTGAACACAGAACAAGCCTACTATTTATGGACTACTGAACAAATATTATACTTTGAACACCCTTCACTAACTTGGTTTGAAACAGATCAATCCAGTAACCAGGAAAAACACTTTAATATTATTGTTCCATGTTTACTGTACAAGTCCAACAGGAATGGAAAAATCTCTGTAACACAGGCAAGGTTATAGCGTCCTGGTAAAACTTCAGTTACAGAAAAGGAATGACAAGGTACATGGCACCTTTATAAGTAGTACACCACGTTCACACTAGAGATTATTGAAGAGCAAGAGAAAAATCCCTCACAATGAAGCTGTCATGTCAATACAAAACCAGGGTGTAGCCTAAGCCTAAAGGGAAAACTTCGGTTATGAAATAAAGGCTTAGATTTTATACTTACATGGATTATACTACCAGTCCTGATCCCAAATCAGCAGCTTCTGTTCCAAATGAAAGCATGGCCTGCAAGGCCCTAAAGTTCTGCTGCTGACTAGTAACAGGGTAAAATTATCATGATCCTGTTTCCTACACATCTATAACCAATTACATTTTAACATATCAGAGAGAACTCTTACTTTTTGCTTCTACAAAGTCAGCAATCTTATTTTTTGCTTCCTGCAGCTGAGTCTTGATGTCTTTTATTATATCATCTTTTTCATCACTCTGTATGGTAAGAGCTGAAATCTAGCAAAATTAAAATAAACACTAATGAAGTCTATAAAAAAGGACAGATTTTCATTTTCATTTGTGCACCCTATGATCAGCATATATACTGTTGTCATTCAAGTTACATAAGATGGTCAGTCTTAGCCAAATATTGATCATGTCATATTACTCTGGATGAAAAAGCTCTTCAGTTCAAAACCAAAATATGAATTCCAGTAGACTAAAGATACTGGAACATCCCCAGATAGCAGAATCTGAGTTAAATGTAGCTCCTGCTGATGCCCAGGAACACTCCTTCCCCTATTGCAATGCCACATCCATCCTCTCTTGACCTTCCCAGATACAGATGGATGCTCAGCTTCTCAGAGTCCTGCTTACAAACTAAAAACTATTATGACAATTAATTTCTTCAACTTAATCAGTCTTCCATCACAGCTACCTCATCACCACTACGAAAAAACTACTTTCAGCTCAGATTCTTAAACTCCCTTACCAGCCTGTGGTCCAATATGCATTACAATCCTTTTTCCCACCTTCCTTATTACCAGATATGAACTATACCTTTCTTACCTATGACAAGTGATGACTGCTTTCCTAATTCTATGCATCTGCACGAGCCACCTTATAAAGGCATATGCACAGAAAACAGAAAGAGTGCTCAGTGTTTACATGGTCCTTTTAAATCTTATCACCAAGATCTCCCTTTGTCACAATACACTAGCCTAATTCACATTTTATTCCAAAGAAATAACATGGAAGGAACACCCCATCAAAAGGTCATTTTCAATATCAATTTCCATCCTTCCAAAATACAAATTTTTCACAAACAACCAAGTGCTTTTAAAATAATTATTTTCATTCATCAGTGAGTCATGACAGCAAAGTTCAAACATTAAAGAAACTAAAAGATTTGTTTCAAAAATAAAGGTGTACATAGTAGATTGTAAAACAGAGCAAACCTGCTTTTCCTTCATACTGACTTCCAGTTTGCATTCTTTTTCAAACCTGTCCACTTTGTCTGCTTCTTCTTTCACTTTGGAGATACAATAATATATGCAGTTAATATACTAGCTAAAATGTACTTCAAGTTAAATACAATGTCCAGTTTAAGATTGCTTATAATTATACAGCTGCACAATTTGTTTCCTAAAGAGTAATTGCTGAGGTCACAATAGAAATTATTTTCTAATCAGACAAAATAATTTTTTGCATCAGCTTTCCACAGAATTAGTCCCCTATTCCATGTATCACTTAATAGTTTGTTATAAGAAACTAACAGATATCCACATGTAAAAATTAAACAGACATGTAGTAGGGTAAATAAAGCTGATAATAAAAATTTCACTAGCTATACACTAGTGCATTACCATTTAAATAAACAAACTACATAAGTAGTGATCTCTAGACTGTACTTCACTGTCAAAACTTATTTGAGTGACTTTGAAAAATAAAGTTCCAAATCTGATCCAGTGGAAAAACCAAAGGGCTGAGGCATTTAATAGCTGGCAGCATGAAATAAAAGGGGGTCTAACGATTGTCACAGCATTCACCATTCTAGCAGTTTGTATCTGTTTAGCCTGAAACTGCATGCAATAAATCTGTGGTTAAGCCTGCAGCATAAACACAACAGAATTCTCACATTTGAAACACATTTCCAATCTAGTGTTCTCTGCTTGTACACGAAGCTCTTCAAATGCCATTATCATTCTCTAAAAATAAAATTCAATACATATGTTCATACAAAACTAAATACTTCCAGTAATGAACAATTATGTTTATGATTTGCAAACAAACAGTATTACAAGCTCGTTTATATTTGTAGGAGAAATTTTGTTAAAAACAAAATTCAGAGCACAAACGTATTTTGAGTTAACAGAATGTTATAATTATACAGAGCTGGTAGTTTAAGAATTTCTGTACTCAAGATCTAAACAATTTCAAGGATGAAATATTTTTACTGGTCCATGTTTGTAGATCCCTAACACAATGGGGGAGTTGTGCTTTTCTTAGTTGCTATAACAACCTGTAGTTAATATTTAACCATTACACCATGTACTCTGACTCTGCTTATCTGTTTTATCACTTCCTAACAACAATGCCTTACATTTCTCTGTTATAAATATATAGACTCTTATCTTACACACTGGAATAATTAATAACAAAAATTTTATGAATTAATTTATTTGGCAAGACTGCACTTCTTTAACAAACTAAAAAGGCAAAACCAATCTTTAAGTTAAGGCATATTCACACCTTATACTTTCTATTGCACACAAAATCACCAGTTTCAGTACTGAGCTTTCTTGTTCTGTGTCACACTCAAAACTGAAATTAATTTTGTTTGTTCATCTTTATTTTATATTGCATTTTACATTAAATAAAACTATCTAATAGAATAACCCTAATATACCTGACCCCAAAACCTGACTGAACACAGCCCTATGCAACCTGCAATAGTTGGTCCTGCTTTTAGCAGGGGAAGTTCACCAGATGTTCTCCAGAGGATGCTTCCAACCTCTGTTGTTCTGTGAAATCACCAGATTGGTGAAACAGAGTACTAAAAGACAGAAGTTACGTCTGCCACCTGACACTAAGCAGGTCATACATATCACACAGATCCCATGGATCTACATCCCAAACACTGTTGCATTTTATCCAATTAGTGCTCTATACAATACAAAAATAGTTCTTGAAAAGGGACTGAAAACCTGGCTTCCTGCATCACACATGACGGTTCTAATTGGTTTATCAGAGAACATTCTTCATACAACCAGTATCTCAACATATACACATAACTCAAATAGCTCGACATATTCATATAACTGGGATCACATCTGAGCCTTTTACAAGCTACATCACTTACTTCAACGTTGTTATTAAGTTCCACATATACTTGTCTTGTTTCTTCTCTTTCATGTTCATCTATCAAAGTAAGAATGTACCATAAAGTTTTCCTTTTGAAAAAGAATGCCAGCTGTCCAAGCCATTATGCTTAAACAGCATAATGAACTGAAAAAGGAATTATAGGCCTTTTTCTTATTTAAAAAAATAATTATGAAGCAGGATGCCAAAAGTTGTATCATCTGAAGAAAATGTATATTACATTGGAACATCAAGCAAGCTCAGCTTTTCAAATTTTCTTTCAAACCTTACTTTTTCTGTGAATAGTATAATTCTAGATCAACTTATGTACCTATATTAATTTTGACAGTATTAGTTGTTGAATACTAACATGTAAAAGATTTTAGTGCTTGAAAAACTGTAATAGGTTTAGCACCAAATTTCTTCCCATAATCAGATACCCAAGACCACAGAGCTATCATTACAGAATTGTAACAATACTCTATCTCATTCTTTTTCTTTCTTTTCTTAATTGATATTATTTTTCCTTAAGAAAACAGTAAGAAACACAGCTCTCAAATTTAAGTACAGTACTTTTATACACAGGTGTTTGTAGAAGCAAGGCGAAAAAGAAACAGACATTCTTAATTATCTGGGATCAATTCTGCAAAATTTTAAAGATTGTAATAACAACTCTGAATTTCACACAATAAAATCCAAAGGCAAGAACATATTTTAAAATCTCAAGAATTTAAACTTTGTTAAGTTATCCAGCTATCTTGGCTTGGTCAATTTAGTGAGAAGAATGCTAGTTACTCATGGTGTCTTGGGGTTTGGACTTTTTTCCTCCATGAATCCGTAACTGCTCCAAACAGGATAACAACAACTCTGGAAATTTGTTATAGTGCTAGGAAAGGTAACTAGGACAGATTTTACTGCCTAAACACAGACATGAACTGCCACCTTCTATGTCATAATATACTCAAGGTATCTGGATGGGACTCAAAAACATCAATGGACTGACAAGACTCCCTGAGACCCACACTCCTCTGGAGTGGCTGCTAGTGGCTAATCAGGGTTGCTTACACTACCTTAAACTTCAATCAGTGTTTAGACATCTAAATAGCTCCCAAGGCTTATAACCTTCCAGCAAACTATCCACTGACTTCAGAAACCCTCTAGATTTAGCATTACAAAACAAACAACTATTAGACCTATGGCTTCACATCTAATTTCACTCTGATGCAGAGACACATACAGTTTATCTCAACCAGAGAACATACTTGGAACACAATGACAGCTTTTCCTTCATGAATTTAGAGAAATCTAGAAGTACATTTACTCTCATAAATCAATTTAAATAGCATTTACATTTGGTGGACTTCTCTGTGAAGTGAGTACAGGTTTCCTTGAGCAGATTACACAGATGCCTTGAAGCCTTGTTTCTGAAAGAGGAAACAATACCATAATAGGTGGTCACCGGAATGCATGGTACTTTGCATACCTAAGTAGTAACAATGTAAATGGCCTGATGGCCTTTACAATTTAACAGCTGTATCTAACTTCCCATACTAATACAGTTCTCAGCACAAAACATAATTATTTTCATAAAATATTTGACTGTATTACTTACTCTTTTAAGAGATCTTTATTTTCATTTATCTCATCTTCCAGTTTTAAACTTAGTTTTTCATTTTCAAACTAGTTTAATAGGGAACGAATAGAAAAACACATTGTTATTGAAAAACACACTAGAAATACAGTTTCACTTGTCAAATCTCACTTGAGAAAGTAATTTTCTGCATCAGAAGACAGAAATCCATTTTATCTGCTATTATTACATGCCATCTTTTGTTACAGTTTGCATGAAAGACATAATAATAATCACTAATTTACCAGCAACCAAAATACTTACAGCATTTGTTGTACACACAATCGCACACTACAGGTGTGCACCCCTTCCCAGAATAACCATCTTCTCAAGGCAAAAGTCAAAACATTCAAAGATGACTCAGGTTACAAAAGCCAACACAAACAACAAACAGCAAGAAAAAAAGGACCAATAAGTTTTTTAAAATATGTGTTTCAGCCACAACTTTGTCCATCACTATCAGCGAGATAAGAAACTGGGATAAAACAGAGTGCACTACTTCCAGTATGTGTTGAATACCGAAATATGCATGAGCATACTTTATACATACCAGGAAGATGAAAACTTACTCAGTCTTAAACAGGTCTCTGCAAACCCACAGTACAATGTCACATAAATAATACAAAGATAGAAGTGCATTGTTAAAAAGAAGAAAACCATTCTTAGAAAACAAAATGTTACTTTTTCCTTTAAAAACAGTAGAGCCATAGATCATTGGTATCTAGCCAAACGGCTTCTTTGAAGTCATCACACTAATAGTTCAAAATTTCTTCAACCTCTGCAACATTCTTTAATATTTAGTTGTATGAGTAATATTCTCATAATAAATCAGGAAGAACTTCCTCTTTACTTTACATATTCATTGTATATTGTACAATACTGGCCTGCAACTCCTGAATGGCTTTACGCTGTGCTTCAATAATCTTTCTGTTTTCTTGCAGTTTTCTTTCTTTCTGCTTCAGTTCTGATTCTACAGTTTGTTTCCACTGCTTGATCTTCTCAGCCTCTTTGTAGAGTTTGGAATACAATTCATTCATTGTTGCTATATTCTATTAAAACAGGTTCCACAATTTAATCTCAAATGCTATTTAATTAGTAATGTTGTAGGTACATATTTATCTCTTAGACATAGCACAAGAGTAGGTTTTTTTCCACAGATGGTGACACAAGCTTATATACAATCAGGAATCAAAGTTTAAATCTTCATGCATTCATTCACTGTATATGTATTACAGAACAAGTAAGAGACACAAACATGAGTGAAAAATACCCCACTACCTTCAGATATAGGGACGTCGCTAACAGGTAGTCTTAAAGTTATGGCTAACTGCACTCCACCAGAAGTCAATAAGTTTTTGCTAGGTTCTTTACACCACTTCCCTCCTTACTCTGACAGATACTGCTGAATTAAGTAAAACCAGCTTCAGAGATCTTGTCCAAGACTACCTGTGATAGTTCTTGCAGGTAAGTCTTACACAAAGGAGGAAGAAAAACCAACTAACCTTGTGCTCCTAGAAGACCTTTAAAGCACTGTACAAGCAGCGCTTGATTAGTGGTTTAGGCAGGTTAAGAGTAGGACAGTAGCCACAGGCCGGTTCTGCAGTTTGTTTTAGGTATGATGTCACCTAAAGCTATCCTTGTTTTGGCTGCATCACATTATTACAATCCTGCCTGTACTTTAGTATCTGCTAGGCCTAAAAGAAGTTTAACCCTCAGGGATATGAAAATCATTAGGAGGACTACAAGAAATATGTTCCATTTGTTGCAGCAAACAGCATTTCACATCTGGGAAGCACAGGAAGCTACCACAAAAAAAAAAAAAAATTAGCTTTACCGAGTTCTACTAAAGCAGAAAAATGTTGGTAAAAACACCATGAGAAGAATCAAATGCTTGAGGAAATCACTGTACCAAATTCATTGGTTTAGATACAATAAAGCCAGACTAGGCAAAGAATGCTCTGACTTCAATCCTTCTGCCTTGCAACAGACTATTCAGAACCAATCTCACAAAGATATTTAAGTTCCTAAATCTTATTCTGATCAAAACTCCCAGACTTCCTAGGTACTTAAAAACAAACAAACAAACAAAAAAAAAACCAAACCCCAAACAAAAAACCCACAAAAAAACAACAGCTTGGAAATCGCTTTAAGATTGAAAAGTTTATCCCCAGGCATGTTCACTGAGTAACAAACACCTCTTCTAAATTCAGCTTTAACAAATATATATTAACAAATACCTCTTCTAGATTCAGCTTTAAAACAGGACAGAAAATTACTATTCCCCTTTGACTACTTCGTTTGGCCCTGAAGTATTTACTGAGTACTGCTTTAGGCACTGTTGTGGGAACAAATTAAGAGGCCCTAAAAAAATTAAGATATGCAGAGTTTATACTTAGCTGACCTCTTCATCTGCCTCAGAGCAAAGTTTGACTTGCTGTGAAATCACATCTGAAATATGAAGAGATTTTGATCAATGCCTTTCTAAAAACTAACAGTGGAACTGTATTTAACAGTGTTACAACTACAAAACTGTTAAGCTACTCATGAAAAATGTCAACAACATTAAAAAAAAATGTAAAGAATGTGCAAGGTAAATGTTTATTTCAGTCTTACCTGAATTAGTGATCTCACCCCGGTTTGGTGTGCTTGTTGTTACAAATGGCAAATTAAAATCATCATCTGGGCATTTGTTAAAACCCTGCATAAATTTAAAAATTAGTTTCCTATTTGTAAGTAAGGATTAGAAAACCTAGAAAAAATGTACATCTACTGTGAAAATAATTTTTTCCATTAATAAATCAACTACCTACAATTTTCAAAGCCCAGGGTATTGGTAACGGCTTTGGAACTTTCTTGCTTCTTACTGCACAGTGGCTTTGCAAACTGCTGGTCTTTTGTACTTGGATTTATAGACTACACTGTGGCCAAAGTGGAAGCTTTTGATGACAAGAACTTACTAGCTATTGCATGCCTGTACACAGACGCATAGTAAAGGATTCATTAAGCAAAATTATTTCTTTCAAGTCCAGTACTTGATATTTATTTTTTGCTTCACTCCCAAGAGTACTTCTAAAACACATCTGATTATGTTGCAGTGTGAAAATTTCATTTTACAAAGTGTTTTAGAATTCACAGGGATTTGTCTTGTACAAGTATACTTCCTCTCCTGTTAGAATATCACATCTGAATCCAAACATACTTTATAAGGAGCCTCAACATGAAAAATACCTTGTTGAATTCACATAACTCAGCGCATAGCGACACAAAATTTTTACCGCACACTTCATCTGTTGGGACCAACAAATCAATGCCAATAAGGTGTCCGAGCGGCATGTTTCCCACTGAGAGTTCTAAATTACCCACACCCAACATCATCGGTGGTGTACAGTTAAAATATACAGCAAACACTCAAAAAGATGATTCTCTTTGGTTCTGACAGAAAAACAAATAAAAGTATTTGCAATTAAGGTGTATGTGTGTTGTGTCGTGTGTGTCCCCCAGCACCAATCTGAAGTTTGCAGCAGTAGGTGCTCGGTGCGCAGGCACACGTGCTTTCCCTGACAGAGGCTGGGGACTTTGCACGGGGGGACCCCGGGGCCGCTCCCCACCGGGACCCCCGGACGGGCCCCTACGTTCTTCCAGCACCCTCGCCAGCCGTGGTAACACTGCCCAAGGCAGGCAGCAGCACTGCTTTACCTGACAGAGCCCCGTCGCCCGAGTGCTAGTCTGGGGTTTGACTGCAGACACCTGACCACCGCCCGGGCGCGGCGGCACGAACAATTTAAATGGTTTTTCTTTTTCCATGGCCTCGGAGTAAAGGGCAAGCCTCCAAGCCAGCACCTCACGACGGGCACGCTAACGCCCCGAGCCGGAGAGCTGCTGAGGGAGGAGAAAAAAGGCGGGAAGAGAAAGCGCGCGATCCGAGCGGGAGGGGCGGCGGGGCCCGGGGCGGGGCGGTGCAGAGGGGAACGCGGCGGCGGCGCCTAGTGCAGGTCCCAGATCTCGCAGAGCAGCGAGGTGAGCCGGGGATCCTTCGTCCGCCACGTCACCAGCACCTCCGCGTGCGTGTGGTTGAGGGTGCGCAGTTCCGTGAGGCGCCCGATAAGGCGGGCGAAATGCTGGGGGTCCTCAGGGTGATGGATCTTCGAGTACTTGTAGAGGATGCCCAGGAGCGGCTCCTGCAGCTCCTCGACGTGCCGCTTGTTCTTCAGGAGCGGGCGGTCTGCGGGAGAGCACGGTTAGCGGGGCGGGGGTGCGGCGGCGGCCGCGGCGGAGGGCTCGATGGCGCGGGCGGCAGCGGCCGGGGCCGCGGGGCTGGCTGATGCGCCCCACGGCGGGTCGCCGCCCAGGTTACCTGAAAAAAACACGGTTGTTGCTACAAGCAGGGCGTATTCGGTCTCTGTCACTTTCAGTTCCCCCATGCTTCTGTAGAAGTAAAACAGTGCGGTAATAAACTCCTCGGTTATACCTTAAAAATGAAATAAAATAAGCAGAGTGTTATTTCACTGCAGAAACGGGTACTGCTGTTACAAATAATATTTCTCCTAATCTTTTAAGGCTTCAGGCCATTCCACTCCATGAAATAGCAAAATTGTGTAGCCTAATTTCTAAAATAGAACAACTGTTGTATTGCAGTTATACCGTGGAGCTTTTGGTACATAAGCTCAAGGCTTTGTGCTGGGGTATCGGCAAACATGAACAGCACTCTTTGCTTCCCTGAGGCTGTCATGGTGCCTAGCAAAGCAGCGAGAGGGACGGGAGAGGGAGGGGGAGAGAATGAGCAGCAGCCACGCTGCCAGTCTAGCTCAGTGTGATCAAGAACAGGGCCAGCAAAGCAAAAGATTCCCAGCTGTTTTGGTTCTGAGACCTTTATTACCTGTGGTAGTAGTGGAAGTTGGACTCTCTTCATTGTGAGACATTTCCATGAAATAAATGTTTTTATCAAGGTTTTGAACATGACAACATGTCCGATGATCAGAAAGCCTTACATGACCTGGAACAACACAGATGACAGTTCTCAGCCAAGCTTAATGTGACTTAAAATATTTGTCTGCATCTGGTTTGCAGATGTATACCTGAAAATCTGTGAATTTTCTATGTAGGTAGAAAAAATTGCATTTTTTGATATCCAGCACCAAGTTGACTGCTTGCATTATTGTTGGTCAAAGTCTCTTGTGTTAAACTTGACACAGTGTTTAATATGTCATTAATATAGCTGATACTATCCATCCACCCCACAATTTGTGCAAACACTCAAAAAGGTTGCTCTTTTTTTGGAAATAATGGGAGGAAAACATAGATCCAATTATTTTTAACTTTTGGTCTTTGGGAAAAGAAAAAAAGCTTATAGAAAGTATGTGGGCATTACTGGTACTATTCTAAGTGCCACTGTGGTTGGATAGGAAATTATTTGAGATTAAGTGAATTAAAATAAATGGAGGTCATTTCAAAATGGCAGAACCTCAGACTGGTGTTGATAGAAAGCTTGTTAGTCAAACTTACTTTCAGTTGTTGATGGTTGGCATTCACTAATTCTTTGGTTATATATTTGGGCTGAATGCAAAAACATTGCCTCAACTGTTGACCCTTTTAGCAGCGCGATCTGATCTTCGCTAGCTAAACTTTCAAATCCTGCAGAGAAAGATACATGCGAAGAATCAAGGAAGGCTGTGGCTGCATTTAAGCCCTTAACATGTGTTGATAAAATGAGTTCTTTAAGAAATACCTTTACTGGAAAGGAGAAGCCATAGTTAATGGGTGTATGTACCAAAGGCTATTGGGATCTTTCTTCCTAGTTTGCAGGTTGTGGGGGACATGGGACGGACATGACAGTTGTCAGTGTCCAGTGTTAGAAGATTCACAGGACGATATAAGTAAAAATTCTGGGACTAAGCAAGACTTTATTGAAAATTACTTCCTAATATCTGAATTACATGACATAGCCTAATACCTTATAAATTTGCTACACTGCTTAGTGACTGTGAGCATATTCCTTATTTGTCGATATCTGATCTTTTTAAAAATTGTGTTCATCTTTTGACAAACTCATTATCTACACTTACAATTCAAGAACAAAAGAACTTAATTCTTTTCTTAATCCTGATCAAAGCAGGATATGTAACATAAGGGAACAAACAGTTCATCCATTCTTTCAGATCTGTTCCACAGTAGTGCTTAATTACATCAAATACCAGCTTTAGACATGTTGATTTACTTTTGTCAATACATTTTACAGTTTAATGAAAAAAATATCACCCTCTCTGTCAAATGTTATTCTCTCAGCTTTACATTGAAATGCAGTGAATTTAATTGCATGTTCCTTTGTTTTTTATTAAAGGAAAATATGAATAGGAGCACCTGGTTAGTCCCTTCTGTGATGCCTTTTCCTTTGAAGGAACATCTGGGTTTTTTTCTCTGATGATTACAATAAATTGCAAACTGAACTGGTTTTCAGAGAATGTGTTGAAATAGTAATCCACTCAAGATGGTATTTTGAAGTCCATGTACTTTCAGAAAATGTGTCTACTCCATGTCAGAAATGGAAAAGAAATGTAATCATAGCAAGCTTTTGAAGTGAATGCTTCTAACTTGTCCTCATGACAGGTAAATGGTAACCCTAACTGTTAGAGTTGGGAGAAAAAATAGTTGAATGGGAGCTTTCTTAAAGCCTGTATTTTTCTCAGACTCATGCCATCAGTATGGTTTCTGCCTTGGGGGTGGGGGTGGGGGGTGGGGGGAAGTCACACTATTCTGTAATACTTCCCAAAGGAAGAAACTCACCTGGCAGTTTTTTTGTGAAATCCACTAACACTTGTACATGGACAACTGCTGTCTCAGAGAGACGGAGAAAACTTTCCTCAGGACTTACAGTTTCTTGTAGCTGCGTGAAAGAGCATTTAGACATCTGATATAACCAAGACACAGTACTTAGGACAATATTAACTTAGCAATGCAGGCTGATTGTTCTGTATACATACAAACTTATTCGCTTCCTCGAGGGGAATTGTGTATTTTTGGTGTGCTGCTACAATGTGGTCAAGAAGCTGATGTTCCCCTGGAGTAAGTTCCATCTTCTCTGGGATCTATTAAAAAAATAAACCAATCAAGTGACAATGACTTGGGGCAAAATGAAATTATAAAAAGAGATATTTTAAATAGAAAAATATCCCACTTTTCCAGATCTTGTTGTAGATGATACATGCTTACTATTCAGTCCCTCATCTTCCAGTTTTATGTTGCAAAGAAAACTGTTCTTCTGTTTGAAATTCTTTCTGAGTCGCTTTGACTTGCACTGTACTTCAGTCAGCAGACCTGTGAGGCATGGAAGTGTATATCAATATGTACATTTTCAAATAATTTCAATTTTAAATAATATTTTTTACTATTATTGATAACACAAGTCTTACACCACAGGAGCTGTCATCTGTAAGGAACTACGCTTCCTTGAGGATATGGCAGTGTGTTATTCATTAGCAAGTTAGGTTCAGTATCTGCCAAAGACCTGAGTGTTTGCGGTTCTCTTACATTATCTCTTGCTTGTGGTTCTGTGACATACAAGCATGAGAATTTTTCATGGAAGACTATTGTGCAAAATCCCCTTCCCCCCCCAGCACAAAAGCACATGTGATATGCTTGCTGCTGTCCTGTCAAGGTTCAGGATGTTTAGCAGTCTCTTGATAGTACTTTCTTTTTTTTTTTCTTGTAAAGTCTTTGAACAGCAGTCCTTTTAACTTGAAATACTTCCCAAGCATTGGTGGTTTCTGCAGATGAAAACACTACAGGTGCTATGGATTCCAAAGCTAAATTTTCTTACAGCTCAATGAAGTTTAGACCAATACCGTTTAGCTCTAATGAGGAGAAGGGATTGACTTTGGAAGAGGTTTTATACAAGTTGATCAGTAAAGTAGCCAGCATGGAAGGAGCACTTACATTCTGCTAGCATTCCCACAGCTTTACACTTCTTCAGGCGACATTCCTGACACTTCCTCCGCATGTACATGTCCATTTCACAGTGACCACCATTCTTGCATCGATACACTGCATTTTTGGTTATGCTACGTCGAAAGAAGCCTTATAGACAAGGATCAGGTTATGACTGAAGAAACCTAAGGCACTGTATCTCATAATGATTTGAAGAATCAGAGTGTCTTTTGGTTTTTTTTTGTTAGACTTTTTTTTTACAATGGAAATATTACTCTGATTTTAAATTTGCTTATTAACAGCTTAGTTATGGCTTGTCCTTTCTGACTAATATTAATCACTGTTTTCCTTACCTGACCAAGACAGCTGCCATATAGCAAGTCAAAATGTAAATAGAAATTATTACTTGTGTTTATTTAATTTTAATAAGTATAATTAACAACACTGAAGTAAATCTGTAATAAATGTGCATGAGAAAATCAGCACCTGCTTAAACAGACACTATCCTAGTGAATAATTGATGCAGAAATGAGATGCATGAAATGCTCATATTAAATACACACTGTGAAAATATTTCTTAAAAAAATGTTATAAAAATGTGAATCTGGAGTAAGCATGTTAGATAAAGGGTTCCAAAATCCTCTGTAGCAATGTCAGCTTAAAAAATCATGACATCTGCTGAAGCCACTGATGTGGAACATTTTGTTGAGCACTGTGGGGCCAGGGTCCTGGGTAAGACCCAGATCAGCCTGGTCTCTTACCTTTACAGCCTTCGCAGGTAAGCGCGTTGTAGTGATAGCCTGACGCCTTGTCACCACACACAACACACAGCTCCTCCTGTCCCTTCAGTCTCAGAGAAGAGTGGTTTAATCTGGGTCGCTTTAACCCTTGGTATCCACCATCATCATTGTGGGGAGACACAAAGGCGGGTTTGCTTAATTCACAGCTGCTGGTGGTGCACTGCCCGTCGGTGTAGGGAGAGTCCAGGCCGTATGGGCTGTACTGGGACTGGGAGGGCTGTGGCTGTAACACCGGAGGAGGGATCTGAACGGCCGAGTACTGGCAGTAAGGCACAGTCTGGTAATCGGTGTCTTGCAGCTGATAGTTGATGTGCTCCGGTAAAACATCTAGGTACAGAAGAAATAGAAATAACAACCTTTATAACAAAATAACAATATATGACATCGGGTACTTGAAAGTTTTAACATGTTTTATAGATCAAATATTTAATCACAAATATTAGAGGAATGCATTTTCAGAAGGGCAGCCTGACACATTCTTCTTAAATGTAATGTAATGTTTTCAGGTTAAAAACCTGTAATGTTTTTAAGTAAAATCATAGGTGTAAAAAAAATGGCTTGTAACAGTTTGGGCAATGTCATGTGGGTGCCACTTGATTCTTGTTCGCATGTAATTGTCTGTCACTTGCCATCTGATGATGATACCTTTAGATTTTGCACTCAAAGGTCATTTTTATTAGTTGTCCACATTACAGAAGAATATTTTCCCGTAAGTGAATTTGTTAATGAGTGTAGTTTTTGTTTTTGGTACATATTTCAGGCATAGTTTTGAAAATACTGCACAACGAAAGTCTGAAAAAGATGGTGCAGAATATAGAGAGTGGTAAAATTACTGTGACAGTTATTCAATAGAACAAAAAGCAGAGGCTTATTTTATTTAGTATTTTTCCACATTGATCCTTTATGAAATTTTATTTTAGAAAAATGTAGGTATAGAATTAATGAAGAGAGCTTGTTCCTGCCTTTCTGTCTGTAGAATTTTAATTTTATCCAACCCCCCCTTATATGTACACACAGCTGTACTGAAGAAAGCTTGTGCAACATGTATCATGTTTCATTCTTCCTTTGGGATTGTTCAAATCGCTGTAAAAACAAATTTTGTGTTTTTAAGCAGTTTGGAGGTCTTTTGCTCTTTAATGAACTTTGGGTCCTGCTTTTACTCTTCCAGAATCAGATTAGTTATTGCAATTACAGGTACATATGATACAGAATAACCATTATCTATTTATAACATACCTGGAATACTGTAATAAAACCTGTGTCTTCTTCATGCAAGTCAAAGGGAGACAGCACCATTAATGTTTGTATGAAATGATCAGTCAGTGTAATCACATCGTTTACAAAATCTGTATGAGCACATTCTAATATATTTCGATACACTTTCCATATTGGCTTGATAGTCAAATGTGTAGCTTCTAAGAGCTTGTGAAGATAAGCTAAAATGAAGAAAATAATGGGAATTCCCACAGGTGTTCATGTTACTATACTGCTTTTTCATAATATAAAAATTTCACTTTACTCACCATAATACTGTATGGGCTCAGGAAGACAATACCCATCAGGTACAGTGACAAATGTATTTGCCATGTTCTGCTCCCAACTGCACCGTTTCATTCAGTTTGCTCTGTGATAGACTTTCAAGAAGGCAACCTAGAGAAATGGAGCAGTATGAGAAGCATCATGTGAGAAAGAATTGCTAGCTAGATTTAGCTACAGAGCTAAAACGAGAAATCTCCAGGATATGGAACAGTCTGCAGATCTGAATAAAATCAGAGGTATGTGCAAAGTCACACAGCACTCTCAGTGAGGTTGCAAAACATTTGATTATCCTGGTAGTACACATTCAGGATAGAGTTCATTCCTAAATTTTCAGCTTATATTTGATATTATTTTGCTCTGGATTTTACACAAAAACATGTGGGGGAATGAAACTAATTGTTGGTAAATTCTGTAATTCAGGCAGCAATTAAAAGGAGCTTCACTGGATAGAAAAAAACTTACTTTCAGAATGAGTTAGGGCATTTGCACTAAGGTAGATGTGGCAGATGTTCTGTTTTGGCACAAAGATGGGCTTTTAGTGAATTTGCTTCATTCACCTTTTATGCAAATTTGAAGCAAGTAAATATAGGAAAATAACCTGGAAAGGCCAGTATAGAATATTTCTTCTTCTCTATGTACTCTTTTATGCAGTAATAGTCAGCTTTGCCTCTTTTAAGAGCTTGCATTCCTTTAAGAGTACAAAGCATCCTGTGAAGACCAAAAAAATCAATCTCATATAGGATGTATTACCCTCTGGAGAGTTACCCTGTCCCTTGATTATTGAAGGAGCCTGGGCTTCTGGCTGGATTCTTTGATGTTCCCCGTAACAAAGTGTACTGAGAGCTTACAGTGGCAGAGTAGGTGCAGAATAGCTACTGTGCTTTGAGTTCAAAACTTACCTTATTTTTCAGTAATTTGACTTTATGAAGAGGTTCTGGAAAAGTGTGTTCTAAAAATTCCTAAAAGAGTTTTAGAAAAAAAAAAAAAAAAAAAGCATGTCTATATGGACACTAGCATGAGCTGGGTTTGAGTTTAGGTATATGTATAAAAAATCTCTGGTGTTGCTTAGCAATTGAGTGGTAATGGAGCAGCCATTAGAGAAGTAAGTAGGAAATACTTTTCCTTGCCCCTTTGTCCCTCTGAATGCGTGGAATGCCACTGGTTAAAAGTATGTTGTAACTGGTGCCCTTTGAGTAAGGTCTTTACAAGACAATTCGCCAGTGAACAACTATTCATAGGCTTTCCTGAGCAGAAGGGAAGGACAGAAAAGATGAAAAAGGCAAGTAAGTATTTGGAAAGTATAGCAAATCAGGTACATGTGCAACACGATTCTCTGTACGTGCCTCTTGCAGAAATCACAGCAAATTAGATTTAAAGATCTTCCTTGAAAGACTCTTGTGTTGGGTTTTGTGCAATACCTATACCTAGCTACAGCTGAGAAAATGAATATATAAGTTCAGGGAATCTGAACTGAAGTCATGTCTTGAAAGACATGCATCCTTTCCTCGCTAACTGGACGTGTCTTTTGAAATCAAACACTTTCTCTTCATGTTGTCATCAGAAGGTGAAAAGATGCAGTGAGGCTGGAATGCTCGGGTTTTTTTGTTATCTCTGCTAGTAAATATTTGTTTGAAAGAGAAATGACTCATGAGGTCCTTATCAGCTAGATCAATTTGGCCTGGGCAAAGTCTACATTTTTCCTCAAAAATGTGTTTTTGGTGAAGAAATGCATTTCTGGATTCCAGCAGGTTTTTTAAATAAAAGTAATAAAAGAATAGTAGCTAAAATAAAATTGCACTGATCCAGTCTGATAAAAATATTATATTGGGAGTATGAAGCACGTATTACCAAATACAAGGTGGTCAGTTGATTAAACATTATACATCTTGGAAGCAGACTTTCATTTGGCAAAGTTTCCTCAGCTTTGGTATTGTATGAGAATGGATTTGAGGATTTAGCCCTTCTTACTGATTTCTACGGCAAATAAAAGTTATCAGTTGCAACCACAGAATTCCCAGTTTAGAATGAGACTTTGCAAATTGAAACTCTTAAATTAAGAGAATGTTATAACTGTATGAATAGTAAATCCAGTGTTTATTTGAGAAATGCTGTAGTGTCTTGAAATGAGACTTAACGGTCATGTCTATGCATGAATGTTAATTTTTCATTTTCTAACAATTGAGAATTTAGCATTAACAAGCTTGTTCTTCTGATACAAAATATAACTGGGCTTTTTTTTTTTTTTTTAAAGAACAGAATAAAATATGTAAGGAACTTAATTTTTCTAAGACATGAAGGTTTTAATTATTGGTAAGTTTGACTGCCTCACCCTTTAGATATGAGTCAGTCAGCAGCAGGGAAGCCTACTCCAAACTTTAGGAGTCATTGAAATTTCATGATGCATTACATGCTGGCCTCTCAAAAGTTCAGTAGCCATGCCTTCTCTCAAACCCCATAGGAGTGAACCATGTCAGTTCTTCAGACCTTACATACATCCATTAACCCTTTGCTATGCAGGCAAGTGTATTCTGCATGCACACAAAGCTTAGCTATACACTGTAAAGCTGTGGAACCCTTACAGAATGTAGCATTCATGCCCAATCATAATTTTCAAAACATAATAACTTGGACAAATTTGAAGTAAGATTGGAGTAAGAGCTTTGGGTGTTTGGGATAGTTGTAGTCATGCCATTTCCAAATCAAAATACTTTGTGCCTGTTTTTTTCTTCTCTGTGTACTTAAAATATACCCTTACATTTTGTGTATGTGTGCTTTAAAATGGAAGCAAAAGAAAGAAGTACAGTCCCAGAGATGATGCATAAAGGTCTTTAGCCTAAAAAGTCGAAATAACTGAAAAGGAAATTAATATTTTAATAACTTGTTTCATAAAATCACAAACCTAACACAGTTAGGATGAAAGTCTTCAGTCTTTAGACAGACAAACTGACCTGAAAGAAGATGTCATCTGTGCAAAGGCACATGCTGTTCCCTGTTTTTCCTTCTTGGTTACTTCTGAGGTGCTAATTCTGCTGAGTATTTTCATGTGTGAAATCCTAATCATTGCAGGGGAGGGGGGTGTTTGTTGGTTTTTAACTTTAAAAGCCCCTACAAGCAGGAGGTTTCGATTTTTTATTTTCTTTTTTCCCCCAGAAGATGTGACCTAGACTGGAGGTTGCTTAAGCACATTAGAAAATGTTACACTTTTAGAGGCTTGGTTTTACAGTGATCAGTCTTTTGAACTAATAATGTTCAATATAAACTGAAATGTATGTTGAGTCAAGGGATTGGTTATCCATCTAATACAGAAATTCATCAATCTTCCGTTACTAGTCCTAAACTGAAACATTTCCCAGTTTATCAAAGATGGAAGCTATTAAAGGGGAAAAAATGTCCCATTAACCGATAAAAGTAAAGTACAGTCACAAACCAGTCACGTAAGAGAATATATGCATTCAGACTAGAGCACTGTACATCTACTTATTGTTATTTATGGTGAAAGATGTTGTTTTTATCGGTTTTATTGCTATTAAAATATCATAAAGTAACATATCAACTTATATTATCAAATTAAGATGCAAAACATCTTGTAGAAGAGGCTTCAGGGAGCTCTTTAAGAGGTATGTATTGGCAGTACTTTAACTGCTATCGTAAATATTTTGACAGTTGAGTCATAGGGAAATTTCTTGTTTACAGGGAATTTTAGGAACTCAATCTGAAAGTCTTCAATTTTTTTTCATGCACCTTGTGGCATATTAATGATCACGCAGTGGAATGATATGGCACATTTCAATCTCGGCATTAATTGCTGTACTTCTTTTGCTTCTGGGAAGCATAGCTTAATTTTTTATTTTGTGACATTTAAACCAAAAACTGAAAAAAACCGTAACAGAACACAATTGGTGGCAACTATGTGCAATGCTAGGTGATACATTGTTTCACTCAAGCAATTCAGTAATCACTGATACTGTAATTAAAGAACGATTTTGCTGGGGAGTTGTAGGATCCCTTGATTGATCCTATGCACATTGTTAAATGTTTTACCTGTTCCTCAGTTTTAATGTGCCAAGAAGCTCCACCAAAGCTGCTGTTTGAAGAAATCCCGCTTTTGTTCTCATTATACATGCATTCCTTCCTTGTCATATGATAACCATAAAAATAATTGGCTTATTTCACAAATGGACTGTGTTGCAATTATCTTGAATTGTTACCCCATGAATAATTACTTCAAAGGTATAATTTTTATACATTGTAAAATAAGGGTTTAGAAGTTGTTCAAAATTTACAGATTTCCAGGTACTTCGGGGAACGGAAACAAATAACTGAATTTTAAAATCATTTTGCTTCACCCTGTATGTCACATGAAGTACTGTTGGTAAAAAATCTTGGCAGTAGGATAGCAAATTTAAAAGTGCATGTTTTCTATTTTCATTTAGACAGCCATCTAAAGAGAAAGAAAAAAAAAAGGAAAAAGAAGAAAAAAAGCCCAATGTCTAAAATATTTTCACATGGCAAATTGATTTATGGCTAGAGCAACAATTTATAATCCCAGAGCATTAAGAGAAGTAAAATACTTACAGTAGTTCCAGAGAGTTTCTCGCTTCCAGAGCTGAGTCTGCTGGGCTGTAGTGCTGATCCTAGCTTTCAGTCCAGCTGGAGCAAACTGGGCCTTTTCCCTATTTATCAGTTTCTGTGCATACACTAGGCTCCAGACACTCAGCAGAGCAATGCTACAGCTCTGAGACACAAACTTCCCACACAGCCTTTTCTGGGGTCGAAGCAAGGGCAGCTGCAAGTCCACATAAATCAAATAATAACTGGGTCATCAGGGACAGAGGCCATGAGGACCCTCACGTCACTGTTTCCCAGAGTGCTCCCTGTCCGATTACTAAATATTGTGCTTTCTTGGTAGAATTTAAAATTCTATCTTGGTTGCTTAACATTGACATGTCTGAGTGTTAATGGATAATGTTAACTTCTGTGTGTGGAGAAAATATTGCAGTAGTATTATTTGGAGATACCTACATAACACAAAAATTGAATTTGGAAGCACTTCATTAGGCCACTGTCTCCAAACACAAAACACTTACCTTGTTCTCCTCATTCTGACTTACCTGTGTTGATGCAGCATATGCAGGGCCATGTGTGCTCCCAAAACAGACAATGATTGTTTTACTTGTTGCAAAGTTGCAGAACTTTTGTTTTGCTGATGATTTTGCAAGATTTCATTCTTAAAACCCCAAGTATTTTCATTATTAATAATGTCCAATAAATTATTCATTAAAAATTGAAGTTTAAATAATTTCCTATATACAAGATGCGATGGTTTGGACAGGGCATTTTCTTGCTAGCTATCGTGTGATTACACTTGCTCCCTAACATGATGCACAGCAGGTTGCAAACACACTAACTCCAGGAGGAGGTCACTTTTCTTCTTGTAAGAGCAATTTACCTCAGGAAAAAACTGGTTCTGTTGTGTCTTCATGGAATTAGATTGCAAAAGGAAAAAACAATTTCCTGTTGCTTATCTTACTGCAAAGTCACTTAAAATAGTCTTTAGGGACAATAGGTTTTCAGGGATCTGTGGCAAAATACGCAGCAAACTGACATGACCCTTCAAAGGAGAGTCATATTTACGTTCCATAGATTCCAGACAAGAGCAAGCTACTTATTTCCATGTAATCTGGCACCATTTAGGAATCTGTTAGTCTTTGGAGGTGGAATGGTTGAGTCTGGCTTTCAAGAGCAAAAAATATTAACTTGGATGGTTTTTGAGCATCTTATGGGATTTTCTGAGCTTTCAAATGTTCTGCATTGATAATGTGTGGTGACAGAGGGAATTAAATACATAGATTATGCAATAAAGACAAAGGTAATGATCTTGTAAATTTAATTATGATCAGCATTTGTTTTTCTGGTAAAGCAGCCTTATACAGCAACTTACTAAGATGTCAAAAAAACTTGAATGCTAAAAATGAAGAATTTACAATTCTTGGAACTAAGATTTGTTTTCATAGCAGTATCTCTTTCTCAAATACCTTTTGCTTTTTCATCCAGCTTTGCAGCCTTTCACATGAAAGTTGGAAAAAACAGCAGAGGTTTGTGAAATACTGTCTTTAGCTTTTAAATAGTACTGACTTTTTTTTAGTACTCTTTCTGATAGAAGATACTGTACTGGTAAGCTGTTCAGACATACCTATGAGACGTGGGTATTTAAAGCCTATTTTCGGGAAACTTAAGTCTGAGGCCCAAGTTTTTAGAAGATACCTAATCCCCATTCTGTTCAGTGTTATAAAACTTACTGGTTTCAGAGCAAATTAAATTTCTAAAATAAGTGTAGAAGTACCTAAAACTTAGTTGTAGAAATTAACTCCAGTGCCACGTTAAGTATTAGCCCATGGTCATTAACTTCAACCTACATGCTACTTTCATAGCTGTGGTAATAAAACTATTTTACATAGTCATTCAGTGATTCTGACCAAGTGACTAGTACATGTTAAATACATGTATTTACAGTATTTTAACAGATCACTTCTATTCAAAGCTTAATGTGACAATAAAAATGGGAGACCTGAGAGCCCACTAAATCACAAGTGCTGCAAAGAAGAGGAAAATAAACCATGCTTGTAAAGAACTCAGAAATAAAGAGCTTATTTAGGAGTAAGGAAGACTTAAATTAGACACTAAAGAAAGCAAAAAGTAGTGAAAATAGCACTGGAATAAGTTGCCCATACAACCTTCATCACTGGATGTTTTGAAGATCAGTTGGGCAACCTATAGAACTTACAAATTGTTCTCTCTGAGTTATTTTAATGGTATGAAGGATGAGGAAGGAATTTTGAGATCTCTTCCAGCTCTATTTTCTGTTATTTTTCCTTACATATGTCAATTTTGTAAAGCGCTGTTAGTGTCTGATCAGTAACATGCCTAGTGCCATTTTAATGGGCAAAAGAAATAATCATATACTTCAAGCATGGTTTACTAGAGGTTATCAAACATAGTGTTACTCATAGACACAGCCTGAAAACATTAGCTGAACAAGCTTATGTCATGAGCCAAAATCTAGAAATGCCACTGAAGTGGACAATGAGGGGCATGCAAGTTTTCCATAGAAAATTATCAGATCTGATGACATCCATCTGACCTGAATGCCTTGTGTTGCACAGGTTTTGCAGCCTCATTTTAATCATTGGTGTAAACTGTGAGCTTCCCTGCAATCTGAGCTACACAGAATGTCTGCAGTTATGTCTAAGAATCTGATGAGTGATGAAACTGCAGATAAAGAAAGAACTTTCCTAGGCCGATACTGGTTTAAAAAAATCATTTTCAAGCTAGCAGAATTGTTTATTCATCTGAACTAGAAATGCTAGATCTCTGTAACTTGCTTGGTGTCCGAATAGTTAAAGGAAATCATATATACTCCAGCTGGATCTTCTCTACATAACTGACCCTTTGGCTTGATCTGGTATTGGATTGTTTATGTAACTTCGGTAATTAACCACTATCAGCCTCATTAATGAAACATAAACCACCTCTTCTGCTCATTTATAAAGCATTTGTCAAACAAAACTTAAACAAAGGGTAGAATCTCAGCAAAGTAACAGTCGTTCAAAAGCTACTGAGACTCTGACTACAAGTCATTTCTTGTTTTTCAGTAAAAATGAAGCAGAAGTGATGGCATTGTCTATTGCTTTTGGCTAACTTTTCACAACAACATCTGAGATCTGTCACACGAGGGCAATGATGCCTGGACAACTATTTCAGCCATTTCAGTACAAAATAATGATGTTCCAGCTCATTACTGTAAATCATTAAATGATGAAAGCAAGAGTCAAATACTAAACAATTGGGGACCTTTGGAAAACTAATTGCTAATTACAGTAATCAGTATATCAGTTATGTGAGTTAAAGGTTATACTGAAATACAGATTATTTCATTGTATTAAGTCTCTCCTGTTAGTAAACTGTTCTGAACAACATTAAAGAAAGTTGAGTATTAACAATACAGTTTATGTATTAAAATTATTTAACTTACTCTTTACCTATTTTTGGTTTGAAGAAATAAAATGTTTTATAGGCATAAAATGCACTGGCAGACAAATACAACCCAAAAATGTGTTCTGAGAGCTACTTGCATTTACCATTTGTTAAGGCACTAATGAAAAAAAAAGCAATCTTTCTGTTCACCCTCTCTGGATTTATTAGTCTTCAAAAAGTGCAGTGGTTCTGGCACTGTTTGGATTTTCTGCATGGCATGGGTGAATCTAAGCCCCGAGTGAGAAACGGCACAATGCCTTGTGACTAGTATTTTCGTATGTTGGTGTAATCTTGCACTCATGGCTGTCAACATAGAGAAAGATTTAATTTGAATAGTATGCATATCTGTTGCACGGGATGGTTTCCATTGTTGGATCACAGGTTCCAAGACAGCATGGGGTCCGGAAGCTACAGCAGTATAGGAAGTTGTCTCTTGTTTTATTCAGCACATTCACCAATAATTTGGATGCAAAACTTGAGGACAGGCAAAGGAAGCTTGTGTGGGAATGGTACCAAACGGTCTATAGGCATCAGTTAGAGGAGGGCTGCAAAGAACAGAAGAGGCATGGGATTGTCTGTCAAAGGTAACTTGGCTTGCTTTATGTTGTTATTCACCTAAAAGGTAATTAATCTAGAATTTTGAGAAATGTACTTGTTTTGATGTCATTATTTGCCTATTTTGCCTGCAGCAAAGAGAGAACCTTGGCTGGTTCACTTGAAACTGAAGAATGTGAGTGTAGTAGGTCAGGGATTGTCTTCTTCTGTGTACATATATGGGCTCTGCTGAATAGGGCCCCTGCCAGACTGAAGTATTTAAAATCAGATGTAATACTACCGCAAATAAAACAAAACATAAAAAAGATGCTATTTCGTACTACAAGTTCATGCAGTACTTTCCCCCCTTTTGTAGGTTTTAAGCATTTACTCAGTTTTGTAGCTTCAGGCCACAAGGTTTGTGTGTCATTTTCTTTGAGCACTGGTCTGCAAAACTTTTATCTTCCCTACATGTAGCTTTTTAGAGCAGTACAGTTATTTGCAGAAATTAAAGAGAAATAGTCTTTGCAGAGCAAAACTGTATGTTTCAGCAGAGGAATGAGAGTGACTTGAGTCAGGGAAATTTCATTGGGCAGCACTTTTCAACCTGAATTTATGGAGTGTTCAAATATGAAATTATTCAACTCTTCCCCCAAAGGGGGTGACAGAGGATCTATACAGGGAACAGCCCCCATTTAGCATTGCAGAACATCTGTTCATTCAGCTGGTTTAGTGTTAGAGCTAATGAATACTCTTCTGGTTTGCATCAGATGTATCAGACATCATCATAGTTCAATTAGAAGAGCAATAACTCAGGAGAAGATGACAGTTCTCATTTAAGTTCTTAAATGCTTTCATGAGGTGAAATAATAGGAGATCATATCAGACCAGAGAGGGAAAACCAATTTTGGTCTTTTAAAGACTTACTTCTTTTCTTAATCATGAAGTTGTTGGTTAGTCTCACTATGCATTTTCTTATAGGCTTTTCACAAATCTTGAAGAGCTAAACACTTGACTTACGTTGAATTTTAATGCAAGAGCCAAACTGCTTTAAGCTTACTTGAAAATCTCAAGACAGCCTACAAAATGTTCCCATTTCTTCCATGCATTCTCTTGAGGTTGGTGTGCAGGGCAATCCCACTACCTTAAGGCAGAATAGGTATCAATAAGCCTGTCCATTCAACCTTGATAAAATATATGGTATCCTTGCATATCCATCCTTCAATAACCTGTGCCAAATGTATGTGTTTCTCCTTGGCAGGAAGACCAAGAATTATCAATAAAATGCTCCAGTGCATCGGAAGGCACAATGTGGAAGAAAGTAAAGATGCCAACAAAAATCTCCTGCAATGATCTCAGAATTGGTAGTTCATAGAGAATACTTGTAAATGTAACTTCAAGCATTGAGATTCTCAAATGACTTCTTGGTAGGTACAGCAAAGAGAAAGTCCTGGACCTGATTTCCATAAAGCAGAATATCTGGACACTCTGAATCAAGTGTTACAAAATAATTATTGTGGAATCCCTTGGTCAGCATTTTATCAGCAGTGAAGTCTTGCTGCTGAGAGACTGAAATCTGAATTTATCCATTTATCAGTGATAATGTTTTCCCTTTTTTCTAGCCTGGATTCCATCTTAAGGACATTTGTTTTAATAGTAAAAGGAATATTAGACTCATAAATGTGAGTGCTGTGGTGCAGCGGGTGACTCTTCAAGATTTATCAAAGCAGGGTAATTAAGGTGAACAATAAGACTGAGTACCTTAGTAATAACTTTTGTCACAAATGACTGTTTTATGCAATAGTAATCCACCTTGAAATATAGGCTAGGAAACACGAGAAGAGGATTCCCTTGGCCTCCTGGTCTGTGAGTCTCTGTGCTACAGATTTTGTTGAGGGCAATACCAGTAAAATTTTGACAGTAGCTGATGATTGTGTTAACACAATTACTTAATTATAAAAGCAAGCAGTCAAAAAGTGTCGGGGGTGTGTGGGGTGTGGGTGTCTGAGAGAGGTCTGGTTTGTTTTTTAAACAAGCTGTAGCTGCTGAAATATTTGGCTGTTAGACACCAAGTTTTTCAATGAAGAACTGGTAGTGGAAAAGAGAAGTGTCACATTCAACTTTTGAAAAGCTGGTGTCTACTGCATCACTATGTGGGGCTTGTGCTTTCAGAGATTAGACTGGGCCAAAATTTTTCAAACTGTGCTGACCACACTAAGGATTAACATGATTTTACTTGCAACCCAAGAATTACCCTAGAAACTTACCCTTTATTCTTTCATCTACTTCCAGCATTTAGATACCACTCAGTCTGTCACTGATGTTGCAATTTTCCACTCATCAGTTCCTCTGTGTGTTATTACCTGTTCACTGCCAGTTTCTGGGTAAGTTACAGGCATTGCCTGGTGCACATTGTTTCAACATGCTCAGTACTGACACCTGAAGTCACCCCAGGTTTACAAGTACTGTGTTGTGGTCAGGATTCTGGGCTGTGTCTGTTACCATTCTCGGCAATTACTTTTTCTGTGCTTTTGGTCTAAGTTTCTTTTCTTTTTGATTTTCCAACTATGAGCAAGAACCTCCTCAGCTATATTCAGAAACGCTATTTATTTATTTATTCTATCATATATGTATTATATATAAATTCCATTATTTATGTATTTTTTCCATCACATAAATATTATTTATGATTTTTCAAAGACGGCCAAGGACAGGTTTTGGTTTCATAGCAGCTCTGCTGTTTTGGAGAGTCTCAGTATGCTTCTGTCTAGCATATGTTTTCCAGCTACAACAAATCCATTTTCTGTTTGACAAAATACAGGCATGTGGTTAAGAGTTATTAAAAGCATTAAAGCATTAACCTCTTGTAACCTCATTTTTCACTTTGTACACATACATAAGTGTTTAATTGAATTGAAGTTAAACACTAAAAAGTTTGAGAGGCCGAATTTATACATTCTTTTTAGTTTATACAGAATTGATGTGATAAACTCAAGGAATTATAAGACACCACTATTCAGAAAATGCTCATCCGTTGATTTGTTTAAGCTCTCTTGCTACACAGTAGAAGTTTTGGTGACAAGCATTCCCAGCATTTAAATCGAGGAGCTTTGTCCTACTGGGATCCTATCTGTGTCCTGGCGCCACACTAGCTTATTCTACTGTCCTTCGGAAGCTGAACAAATGATTCTGTGTCAGAAGATCTGCTGGAGAGGGGGGACCCACATCCTTGAGTGAGAACACAAGGCTGAGCGCAGTGTGATGCTGGTATCATAGACTCCCATCATCTCCTCATGCTGCAATTTTATTTCAAGCAGCCAGAATCCCACAGAGGGACTGCACCGATCCTGAAAGTCTGATAGAGCAGTGTTGGCCCTCGTCTCTCTTGCTTGTCTGTACTTGGCATGAAAGGCCAGGATGTCACCTCTGAAGCCTGGGAAAACTGAATATAAACACACAGAACAGAACAGGCCAGAGGTTCAGGCAACAATCCAGGTGCAGCTTCTGCTGAGGTGTAGTGGTCCTTCACACTGCATAGACGGGTTGCTCCTTCAGCCAGCTTCCTGGTAGATGTGAACTGGGAGCTTCCAGCAGTTTCTTTCTACATGGCTCATCGAGTGCCTCCCCACTGTAAAGCCAAATCGAGTGGAACCTTAGTGATTGCACATTTCATCTCACAGAACTTGCTTATGTTGAATAAGGTGAAAAAGGAGAAGATACCTGTATCATTCTCTGTAGCTGCAGTGGGCCTACTCCTGCGGGGCTGCTCAAAGGCTCTGCGGGAAGGTGCTGGTAGAGGCATTAAGGGCAGCCATGGAATTGGGAGCATGAGCAGAGAGAGGCGACAGTGAGTGCAGAATGGCACAAGTGGGATCATTTGAGGATATAATAGTGGGGACAGAGCGTGACAGGGTAAACAAGCATGGGCTGCCACTTCGGGATGGCATGTCTATCTTATTACAGGGCAACCTTTTGCCAACTGGTTCCATAACCAGAATGGTAAACTTTGTCAGTTTTCTAAACGTTCATTTGGACATCATTCACCCGTTATAAAAAAAGGAATTCTCATAACGAGTTGTCTTAACTTTTTAGTGTGCTCTAATAAGAAGAAAACCAAGGAAGGACCCGAAGGTAAAATGTGCTATAGAGCATGAGCTAGATGTTTAGTACCACACAGGTTACTATAAACCAGCATTACATTTCCCAAATGTGCAAAATGTATCTTACTTTATAATCTGATTCTGATGAAATAGTCCAGATGCAGCTGCTTACCCTGTTCTCTTCTGGATCATGTGAATGTTTTGAAATTGTTGCTTGTATAAAATCATCATATTCAGCACTTCTGCACTGTGCTTGATTATCTCTGGGATCATAAACTTTATCTGATAAGGCATCCTCGGCTTTTCCTATGTGTCCTGTCTGAACAGGGAGTTAAACTGGAAAGATGAGTCAAATCAAAAGGAGTCCTATTAAAACATTATTGTTGAAAACATTATTAATGAAGTTGGTAGTACGAACTGAGAAAGCTCCGGGGCACAACGTTAAGCAAAGCATCAAGGACGTAACAGATCACTGACAGCAGCTTCAGTGAGCAAATAAGTTCCAAGGGAGGGAGTCCGCGCTGCGGAGCGCCAGCAGGGGATGTTTGCTGCCCGGGGGCCACGCGGGAGCACAAGATAAGGCGGCAGCTCCACGGGTCGCAGCCCCACGTTATCGCACACCGTGTGAGGGAGGGTCTGAAACGATAACCGGCCCCCGGGTCAGGGACGCCCGCCGCACACAGCCGCGCCGGGCCGGGCGTCGCCCTGGCCTACTCCAGGCGAGCCGCGCCGCGAAGCGCCTCCGGGCACCGCGGGCGGGAGCGCGGGCC
>JAVJGJ010000035.1:7304450-7327075 GCA_035590215.1 Microhierax caerulescens | reverse complement strand
CATCTCGTGCAACTCGAGCGGGGGGACTTCGGTGACGAGATGGCGCGCCTGCTCTGGTTTTCCGCGTATGCCGCGGAGCTCTACACGCGACTGGTCGACTCCGCAGACGAGGTCGTCGCCGGCGTCGCGCGCAAGGCGGTCAAAGAGGTCGCCTATCACCGTGACCCCGCCCGTCACTGGGTCGTGCGCCTCGGCGACGGCACCGCCGAGTCCCACGAGCGGATGCAGGCGGCGGTCCGACGTGTCGCACCGTATGTCGGCGAGTTGTTCACCGACGACCCGGCGAGCGTCGCCGCCGCCGAGCAGGGCGTGGGCGTCCTTCCCAGCGAGTTGGCCGCGGGGGCCGAGGCTTTCGTGGCCGAGACGTATGCCGAGGCGACACTCGAGATGCCGGACGAGCCGAAGCAGCATGCACGGGGAGGGCGGCGCGGCGGCCACTCCCTCCGCCGGGCCTGCCCTTCCCCCGGGACGGGCGGCGGCGGCCCCCGGCGCGCCCCCTTTCCGGCCTTTGCGCTGTCATAGCGTAGGCCGCGGCCCGGCGCGCTGGCTGCCTCCCGCGCTCGGCAGCCCCCGCTCGGCGGGCTGGGGCTCCTGGCACCGCCCCTCGGCGAGGCCCGCGATTCGTTTCCACGGCCTCCATCTTGCTGCAACGCAGCGAACAGGGCCGCGGCAGAGCCGCGCTGGGCGCTCGGGGCCGGCCGTGCTGCAGGCGCCTCCTGCAGCGGGTCCCTGCCCGTCGGGAGCCGCCTTTGCGCTGCTCGCGTTAGTGACGGGCGCGGGGTGCCCCCCCCAGCGCCAGGCCCCTTGAAAGAAAATGGATTTGTCTGCTTACAGTTATTTTTTTGAATGATTTTGTGTCTGTACGTGCCTTTACAGATATCCTTGGGAGTTCTTTAACTTTTTTTTTTTTTTCCAAAATGTATATTTTTAACTTAACGAGTGCCCCAGGGAACGTTGGCAGCTGATCTTGTAGCTGTGGCCGATTGGTCGGGTTGCGTTCGGTGCCGCCTCCCGATGAGTCTGAAAAGACTCAAAAGTAGCTTTACCTCGAGTATTTAAAACCGTGTTGTGCATGCGTGCTGAAAATAACAAGTTGTATCTTTATTAAATTTAATCTTAGCACGTGAGAAATGGATATTCCTAGAAGCACATGTTCTGATCGAGTGAAATGCGTGTTCTTGCACTTGGCTGTTTTTGTGGAGAAAATGGGAATCAAAACAGCATTTGTAACCTGGCAGGTTCTGCTGCTGGGCTGTATGGGTGGTTCCTAGCTGTGGACAGTTTGCTGTCATTGGGCAAAACCTGCACCTGAGGGACTTAAAGAGCAGGACTTGCACAGCTCTTCCCTGTCTTTGCATTAATCCTTTCAGCTGTAAATACACAAATGCAGAAACCAGTGTGACTTGGGGGCTGGGCAGCTGCTTAGGGTGTTTACTGTTTGGAGGAGTATTTATAGTAGCTGAATTAAAAGTAAAGAATTTGAGGCAGACACACACAGTGAGATTTTCTTTTTAACTTGACTTCTGCTTATTTGACAACCCCGTTGTTTTTAATTAGTGTAGTAAGCCAATCTTCTTATCAAATGGAGCTGTTTTTTAAGGGAAAAGCTTATGCCTTATTCCCTCAGCTGACAAAATTAGCTTTAGTCACCGTTGGCTAGAAGAGGTGTTTTGATTATTTTATGAAAATTTAATGTATTCTGTGCCCAGAAAAACATGAAATGTGATACGATAGAAGTTACAGCTGCGGTAGTGCTCTAATAATTTGGTCTAATTAGATGAGAAGTACACAAATAAGATATTGAGTGTCTCTGTGCAGTTGCTGTGATACAGTGTATGTCTGCTTCATTTCTCCTGAACTTGGTTTGGGGGATGCTCATTTGAGATCTGAAATGCCATCCAAAAAAAGAACACTACCTTGAAAGAGACAGTGGTACTGATGGCCTGAATCTAATACAGAAGTTATCTGAAAAGTCTAGTGATGCTGTTATTTTTGCAGTAGCTTCGTGTCTTCCAAATTTTTTTAAATTTTTTTATTTTTTCTTTTTTTTTTTTTTTAATTGAATCTTTCACTGCAAACTTTTCGTACCAGATACTGGTTTGTACTGCCCTCATCCAGTTTCATCTTTAGTCTCATTCATGTGCATGTAATGGTCTCACAAGAACATTTATTTCAGCCAAAAGTTTTTCAAAGTGGTGACTAAAGGAAGATGCTTCATCTGGACGAGAGGTCATTGGAGCACAAACTTCTGCGAAAACTGGGTGATGAGTTTGCATACAGCCATTTTGTGCTTTTGGGGTTTAGAATTTTTACTTGTAATAGCTGACTGCAGTCAACATTTTCACTGTGATGAGGGTTAAATGTCTTTGCACTTCTGTTTCAGTCACTTAGGTTGACTCTTTCAAGTTTGCTAAAGGGAATTCAAAACTCAATGTAAATTGAGAAATTAATTTTCCTGCTACAGTGTAGAAGCAGGCTTTGTCCATATTTTTTCTCATCTGGTGTGGGACTTCTGGAATGACTTGGGGAAAAGTTGTGCTCTGATGCCTTACAGCTTTAGATTAGTGCATAATGTGCTAGTTTATCTGTAGATTCATAGCTGTATTACTACTTAGCAGCTTCTGTCCACAAAAATCTGTGTGTCCCCCCTTCTTCTCTGTAGCTACTGAGTAAGCAACAAACTAAATTCAAAATTTAATTTTAAGGTTTTAATTTTATGTGGCTGGTGGCAGTTTGTCTAAACCACTTTCTCAGGAAAATGCCAAGTAGTACTGTTAAACTTTAGGAGGGAATTACTGTCTAGTTACTGTTGCAGAGAGACTTCTTTGTTATGTTATCTACACAAATATTATCTATATGTAATCAACATTTTGCAAACACTGTTTTAAGTCTGGAGAATGGCTCTGCAGTTGTTTACATGCTGTGCCAGGGTGCATATGGTCTGTGTAGAACAGGCATACCGCATCTGTACATATAATTAATAAGATTATTTTAATACAAAATTAAAGCTGCTTCAAGTATTGACTTTTGAAACAAAAATCGTCAGGAAATTCTAATTCCCCTATACATGTGCACCCTATTGCCACTGTGAAGGTCTGTGGAAGCACCTAGTAATTAAATTATGGGATGACAGCCGTATAAAGTTAGCGATAGGAGGACTGAGACTTGGTTAAATGATGCTGCTATTCATCAAAATGAAGTTGCTGTTTTAATTGTACAGACTGGGACCTTTCCTGAAATGCCTTTACTTTCTGAAGAGATTAAAATTGGGAGCTCTGTTATCACTGGCTGGAGGTAGAGTTTCTTGGAAAACAAAACTGAAAATGGGTGTGCCAAATAATCAGTAAAATAGTCTTTCCTAGCATGGATCAAACCTACAGTGTTAAGGTAGAGGAGATGCACCTGTTGGTAGGAATACCTAAGACTGATGTATAATTTCTTTTAAAGTGATACTTAGTGTGTAATTTTTTCCTTTCTCCAGTATGAAGTGGAACAGAACAGAATTTACCACCTGAAACTGCTGCTTCAAGTTCAGATCAGGAAAAGAATATATCACATCGTAACAACAACTCAAGACCAAAGAAGAGGAAACTTACACTGAAGATACAAGGCTTGATCTGAAACAAGAAGTTTGTGCCTACTCAACAGCTTCAAAAGAGCACGTCCCAACGCTGCTAGTAGTCTTTGTTTTCTCCAGTGCTGTATTGAAACTGCCCAGGGCAGCAGCACTTGTATTCTCTATTAGCTTGATAGATCACATTTTTGTGCTGTCTTTTTTCTTTTTCTCTCTTTTTCTCTCTCTCTCTCATTTTTTTAAGTAATAGCAGTCTTCATTCTTAGTAACTTGTGCTGAAACAGAAGAATCGGCTAATACTACTGAAAGTGCAATATTTGAATATCACTGCGAGGTTGGTGTATGTGTTTATATAGAAAGTTACATATGTATTTCTAAACTTAGTGGAGAGACAAATTGTCAACACAAATGTGTGGGATTTGTTAGGTTGGAACTTTGGAAATTTTTTTTGCAGATTTTTGCTGTTACGTTGGTTTAGTAGCAGTATGATGAATTAATAGTACTTGCAAGATGTTCTGTTTAACAATACTTAATAACCCTAGGGAACTGCTTGCTAATGTTTCTTGTACTAACAGTAGTGTTGTGGTTTCAACCTTTTAATTTTAAAATAACTTCTGTTTAGTCGTCTCTAAGTCTGACTGCATAGTTTGGTGGGTTTTTTTTTCATCCTCTGAGTACATGTATTGGTGGGGCTCATAGTTCTTACTCTTGTAAACTGACAGGTTAGCTGTCTTAAAAGTCAACTGTTGAGAGTGAACCATTGGTAGTGGACACTACTGCCAGGTAGTCATCATGGGCCAATATATAACTGCTATATTGCAAGTACGAGCAAGTCTTGTTTGTGCATTAATAGGTTATAGCCTATTAGTAGAAGTTTCTTAAAGAACAGCTTTATGATAGTACTCCTGGTGATATGTATAAATGGGCATTGTGTCTGATTTTTGTTACGCTGTGTTACAACATTATGTTTGAACAGGTTTAGGAATACGGCAAATATCTGGAAAGACTGCATATACTATATTGTATCTTTCTCCCTACAGCAAATTTTAGTGCCACCCTGAGGAGTGTATTTGTGAACTGAAGTCAGGCTTTAGATGATTGATGAGTTCTTTGTGCTGTACTAGTAATACTCTTTTAAAATCAAACCGTTCAAAAGTTATCATGCAGTGGTAGTCTTTGAGCAAGGGATGACAGTTGTATTGTTTTCTAACCCTGAGATAGGCTAGATTTTTAGGTAGATTTTTGTCAATTTCTGTATCTGATACACCTTTAGTCTATTACTTAACATCTGTGGCAGGGATGTGTATGTGTGTTTGTGTACTTACCTTGTATCAGAGATGTGAAGTGGCCATTTTGTAAATGACTCACAGAAATCATTTGTCACACTCACTTGAGCTTTCACAGTGGGTTAATAGTCTTGCCTATTATTCTCCTGGGAAAAGGTATAATAATATATCATTTTCCCTTCCCCCAGCCTCCGTACTTGCAGGACCAATTTGTTTCTGAAAACTATTTCCAGCTCTCGGATGGCTTAAAATCAAACACTTCAGCTGTTGCCATCCCACAAGGGTATCTTCTTGTGTATGGAATGCCCTAGGGGTTGCCTTCCTTAAAAGATGAGGGTTCATATATTGCAGTGGTGCTGGCTAGGAACTAGTCTGTAACTCTTAACAGCTTTGTATAGTGCTTTTTTGTTAGATGCTCTGAAAAAATGTGCCCTTTAGAGATAATCCACTGCATAAAAAAGATGCAACTCCTGTGGCTTTTGTCCCTTGAGCAGTTTAGGCTGAGCATGAGGGAAAGACATCTTTCCTAGGAGAGTAGCACAGCACTGCAGTGGTTAACCCAGGAAGGTGGTGGAACTTCTGCCATTGGAGGTTTTCAAGAGTGATCTAGACAAAGACATGGCTGCCTTTGTCTGTCCTTGGCAATCCTTTGAGGAGGAGGAGGAGGAGGATGCACTAGGGTTTTCCAGGGATTTCTGGCAGGGGTCATGCTCTCTGAATCACTGTTTTCTACTCTGTTAGTATTTTATAGTTCAGTCGACTTGAACATGTAAGAGTATTGATTTATGCCAGCTACTCTACAAACCTCTGATACCCTGATAACTTGAGGTTTTGTAATGTGGAATAAGAGGGCAGTATTGCTTAAAATCAAGGGATTGAGTAACTGCTTGTCTGTTACACTGTGGGTTATCATGCCACAGTACTGCATTTTTCTGTTTATTTGTCTTGTTCTATAAGACCTTATACAATGAAGTATATTACTTAATTTTGGGACAGTAGGGAGGCTATTAGTCTGAATATGGCAGCAGTAAAATTCTTACCTAACTTGGCTGTGAGAGCTGTTCACGTAGTAGTTACTTGATATTTGTAAACTGCCACATTTCTTGCACTGGTATTATGGTTCTCTGTGAAAATAGAATATTTTTATTCTCCCCAAGTTTTTGACAGTGTCAGACACGCCTGAACAGACACATATCTTAAGCTGTAGCAAAATTGTTGTATATTGCATTAGGCAAACTAGAAAAGGAATAAAGGTTTAAAACAATTACAGATTAAGTTGGTTGTAGGTTGCAGGTCCTCTGGAAGTTGCCTGCAGGGTGCAGTGCAGGGAGATGGTTGTCATCTGTAACTTCTATTTATTGTAAATGGGGATCTTAAGGTATTTGCACACCTGTGAGTTTGGTCTCACCTTTAGTTTGCTCTTGACAAAGGAAAACTCTTAAATTGTGGAGAATTACTAGTGAATACAATGAGTGAGGCAACTCAAACATTCCTAGAGAGTTAGGTTTTCCCATGTGTAATTCTATTCAGCTTAATCTGCTCACACACAAGAACTGCTATATAACATTGTACATTACCAGACTTGAGACTCACAGGTTTGGACAAATGCTAATATGATGGAGCTAAGATTAAATCCAAATCAATATCCTAATTAAATATTTGTACTCTGATAACTATACTGAGACCTCTGTCGAGTTATGAACTTACTAATACGTAATCTAACAAACTAAAAACTTAACTCCTTGGTTCAACTTATTTAGCTCTCCCTTTATAAAGTATGAGAGTGGAATCTGGGTAGTAAGGTAGTCCCTTCCTTGCGGGACTTTTTAGTGTGTGGGAAGAAGCACAGCACTGAAAGAGACTCTAAATTAGGCTTTTAGTAGTTCTCTTAGCATAGTTTAACAGAACATCGAGCTTTTGTAGCTGTTTCTGCATCGGGGTGTATGTGTGCACACCTTTGCCTCTGGTGCATTTACTGTTGAGGCTTGGAGATTTTGTGCAATAGTTGGCCATACTACAGTTACTCATTTTAAAAATGGAAAAAGAAGAGATGTAAAACAAGAAAATAAGCAGTGCATATTAGAGCTTTCATTTCTTTATATTAGAATTATATTCTAGAATTATTATTCTAGAATAGAATAATAGAAATCTAATATTTCATATTAGAGCTCTTCATTTCAAAAAGTATAATTTCTTTTTTTTTTTTTGATTGTATCAATCATTATCACATGCGGGTCTTAAACAAAAGGGTACTTCTCCTGTACCAGAGATCGTTAGGTCAGGGCAGCAATGTCAACAAGTTTCAGTAGCACAGGATGCTGTAGGTTTGGTTACCTAGTGAATGTACTCTTCACTACTTAACCTTCTTAGTATCAACAGTTTTTTGCAAATATGAAGCATTTGGTCCTTTCCCAAGCAATTACGAAGTATCAGTTTGGTTTTTTTTTTCTTGAAAGTTTATAAGAAATTTTTACATCAAAACATTGCTTCTTCCTGCAAAATGAAGCCAGTGAAAATACCCTTTAGGTTCTGATACAACATTCTTTTTGCATGAAAGTCTAAATATGTAAGCTGTAACATGAAGGTGGAAATGTTCCAGGAAAAATAGGCCAATGTGGGTTATGCTTTAAAGTTTCACCATTAACCAGTACCAGCATCTTTTTTTTAAACCATTTGGGATTAATGGTTGAAGGCTAACTAGCACTGAGAAGTTGTGGAGTACAGTGATGTGAGAACTGATGTTTCCCTTTTTCTCTTGGAGGTCAGAACTCTTTTGTCAATCCTTTTTTCTTGTGGTTCTTCCCAGTTTACTTTTTTAGTGTCGGTCTCACTTGAAATAAAGATTTCTGCCCAGAACCTTCATGACAGGTGATTTTCAGTGCCCTCTGATCACTTTTAAACTGATTTCCAGACAATGTAGTAAGACATGCTGTAACTATACCTTTTAATACATTCAGTTACTCAATGTCTATACTAGAGTAAGAAGCATGAACGTTTTACAGGTTGCTCAGCTGTCTTTTATCTCCACTGAACATATTGCTGACTAATTCTGAATTTCTTTTGCTTGATGCAACAAGAAAGCAGAGAACAGATAGTCTCATTTTGTTTAAAAAATAAATAGTCTGGAAACTACAGCAAATAAAAACCTCCCAGTACTGTATTTTAAGATGCATGTTGACTGTTTGGGGAGGGGGGAGGGTTGCTTCAATAACCTTTCTTGAATTACAGTGTTTAGTGAGGTTTAATACCTTTCAACTGATTTTAATTGCTAACCTGTAAATGGAAGAGACTTGAGTATTTCAAGGTTGAGTCTGTGCCCTGGAAAGAGAAAGACTGCCACTTCCCCTTCCTCCCCTGATATTCATGGATATAAGTTAACAGTTCATTACAGCTTTAACTTTTTTTGTTCAATGCTGTTTTCAGATTTTTTTTTCAGTCTGTCTAGCACTTGGGCTCCTATGCCACAGAAGTGTTAGTTTAAGTTATAATTCTGCGTATTAATTCCATAACTCTGTAAAAATGTTTAAATACTTAAAACTTTTTTTTTATATATAGTATGAAAATCTGAACAGACAAACTGGGGGCAAACTTTGCAGGGATGTGAACCCGATTCTGTTGGTTTATAGTAGTTGCATTTTCTGAATTACATGTTTAATTTGGGAGAGCTGGTACTTTCAGGCTCTGGCGTGAAATAGTGAATGTGAGAATACTAAGAGGTATAATACTTAAGAAAATCAGGAGTTAGTTTTGGTCTGTGCAAGCTTCATTTCTGGCCTATGTTATAAGTATGTTGCCTGTCTAAATTTTAAGCATTATTGGTTTACAAAAGCTTTGTATATTTTGATGTTCCTTCTCTATTTTAAAAATGGTTAGAATTTGCTTGTTACAGTACCTTCCACAAGCTGTCATTTCTGTGATGCTGTTACGTGGGTATGGAGAAACAGAACTTGCTTTAATTAGTGGTTTTGTCTTCCCCTCACTTCCTTTTAAACAGATGAGCTTTGATCCAAACCTGCTCCACAACAATGGACACAACGGGTACCCCAATGGTACTTCGGCAGCGCTGCGTGAGACTGGGGTTATAGAAAAACTGCTGACCTCTTATGGATTCATTCAGTGTTCAGAACGGCAAGCTAGACTGTTCTTCCACTGTTCACAGTATAATGGCAACTTACAGGAGCTTAAAGTAGGAGGTAATTAGGCAACTTTCAGAGCTTCTAGGCTGAGTGAAGACCTGTCTCTTTCACTTGCCATAGAACATGCTTTTATCATATGGCATGAACAGATGCATGCTGTTCTGGTGGGCTGCGAGAGACACCTGAATAATCTGCCACTCCTAATGAGAGACTTCTACAGCATTTAAACTTCGTGCAGCATGTATCAGTACAGTTGTGGCCATTCTGGAATAGGTCTGGTGTTAGGTCAAACTCAATATAACTGAGGTGGAAGCAAGTGCTTAAACTGTGGAAGAGTTTACCTCACATGCCTAGTATGTCTTTTTTTAGAATTAGTTTGAAGATGGCCAGGGCTTTTTTTAAAAATGGGGAGGCAGTTATTTCATGCTGCTAATTAATGTGGCAGTGAAGTTTCTAAACTCTTATAATGGCATGTGTTATGTTGTCTGAACTTCAGTGTGAAGTTTGCTGTAGAGTGAGTGGGGCAGGTGGAGGGAACCATTGAGGGGCAAACCATTACAATAGAATAGTTCATTAGCAACAGGAGTGAGTAAGTAGAATAACCAGAAAAATACTTTCAAATAGTGTGTCCTTCCTTGGTAACAAAAGCACCTGAGTTTTACTCTGTTGTGTTTGGCTACAAGCCATGAATTATCAAATGTAACCATGTAGTGATTGTAAAAAAAAAAAGAAAAACAAAACCAAAACATAGAAACCCAGACAAAACTCTGTGATGCAGTTATCATGTTTGATTGTCTTGTAGATGATGTGGAGTTCGAAGTGTCTTCTGATCGCCGAACTGGAAAACCCATTGCTATTAAATTGGTGAAGATAAAACCAGAAATATTACCTGAAGAACGAATAAATGGACAAGTTAGTGCCCATTTTCCATAAGGCAAAGTTGCCATCCTTTACTGCAGTACAGAAGGCTAGATGATTTAGCATGCATATTAACTACATACAATATACAGTTACACTGAAATGTATTTCTGTTGTTCTGGTAAAAATTCAGAGGTTCGGTTTGAGCTCTAGCTTGGCTCTAGGCAGTTCTTAAAGAGTCAACAGGTATTCTGTAAGACTGAAATTTTGCAGCATGACATTCCCTGTTGAGTTACACTAGAAGTCAATCCCTGAGTGTGTGGTAGAGGATACTGAAATTCATTTTGTATTCAACAATGCTGCTCCTGAAATTACTAGCAATGGAAATTTTTTTTTTTTTTGACTGGTAGGTTGTGTGCGCTGTTCCTCACAATTTAGAGAGTAAATCTCCAGCTGCCCCGGGTCAGAGTCCAACAGGGAGTGTATGCTACGAACGTAATGGGGTAAAGCTTATGTGTTTTACTTGAACTCTTCACTAATCCATCATTGTGATCTATGAGCAAAAAAAAAAAAAATTGATGCAATTTAATGTAAACAGTTGACACTACCAAGTTCATGGCGCAAAAAAAAGCATGCTTTGGTAATTACTACAAACAGAAATATTAATTTGACAGCTTGCTTGCTTATATCTATGGAGAACTTTGTATAGAGGGAAATAGTTGTTCTCTTTTAAAACTTAATGAAGCTGGGTTTTGAAATGTTCATGTATCCTTGTCTTGAACTTTTAACATTTAGAAATTGACATTTAAAGATGGCCATATACAAACCTTTCAACTTAAGTTGCTTGTTACAGACTCATCAATACAGCACAATGGAAAAAAGAATGCATGTCATGTTTGACCATTCTCAGTTTTCTCACTTAAATTTTTTTGGTAGAAGATACTATTCTTAAACAAAACGTTGTTAATGTTTCTTTGAAGCAACTATTGTGCAAATAGAGTAATATTAGTCAATGTTAACTTACAGGAAGTATTTTACCTGACTTACACCCCAGAGGATGTTGAAGGAAATGTACAGCTGGAAACGGGAGATAAAATAAACTTTGTAATTGATACAAATAAACAGTAAGTTGGCGTTGCTTTTTTGCCTTCATACTTTGTTTTTGTAGTCAGGCAGAATTCATGCCTGTTCCAAGAACTGAGATGATGCTGTGAAATACAATCTTAAGTTTTGCTACAGTTTTGAGTTGTTTCAAGTTTGCTCTGTTTTCTTTTCCCCTCTAGTACTGGTGCTGTAAGTGCTCGTAACATTATGCTATTAAAAAAGAAACAAGCCCGCTGTCAAGGAGTAGTCTGTGCCATGAAAGTAAGTGATGCTTTAGTTTTAAAGTTTCATTTGAAAATGAAATGCTGTTCTGAGAAGTTATAAGTAATACATTTAGGTCTTTAAGAGCTATTAATAGTTTGGAGCTGTGGGTGTAAACAGGGTGAAACTGTTTAAACAGCTGATCTTTGATACTACTACTTCCCTTAGCAAAGGAAGTCCCGTTTATTTCTGTTTGTATGTTTCTTCTGGTAGTCTATTAAACTGTGTGCACTTATAAAGTCTGCTATACTGGTATGTCAGTGTCTTTTGTTGTGTTTGATAGAACCTGTAAAATTTTGTCTTGGTACGTTAAGAGAATGGGCTATTTATTAAACACTTTATTCTGTTCTTAGGAAGCCTTTGGATTTATTGAGAGGGGTGATGTCGTGAAGGAGATATTCTTTCACTATAGTGAATTTAAAGGTGACCTAGAAGCCTTACAGCCTGGTGATGATGTGGAGTTTACAATCAAAGACAGAAACGTAAGACGAAATTCATTAAAACCTGAAGATCCTAGGGCATAACTAGACAGCTGTCTGTTTTCTTAGACAACTTGTAAAAAGAAGGGGGGAGGAGGTTCATTGGAAAATGTCTGTCACTTCACCTCTTCTCTGTGGGTGTTTGACTGATGTTGTACCTTTAGGGTAAAGAAGTTGCAACAGATGTTAGACTGCTGCCTCAAGGAACTGTCATTTTTGAAGATATCAGCATTGAACATTTTGAAGGAACTGTAACCAAAGTAATTCCAAAAGTACCCAGCAAAAACCAGGTAAATTTCAGTATTTACTGAAGTTTATGTGAAATGTTGTATTGGTTGTATTGAATTCCAGTCAAGCAGTAAAAATGTTGCCCTTTCCCTGTTACAGTCTGCCGCATAAGCATCCTGTCAGAGTAGAAGGAATAAGCTTGGACTTAACCTGTAACAACCATTGATAGCAGTCACAGTATGCAATTTTTCTAAAGGTTGTAAAGATCAAGAATTAGGGTACTGGTACATTGGGGAGTATGTGTTTTCTTTAGTGTTTCAAATACCTCCTATTGAATTTTGTGGGTTTAGGATTTATCTTCAAGGCAAAAGCATAGGGAAAAGGGGAGAAGGTATTTGCTGGAATAGGCCTGATTACGGATTTCTCTGAGCATTGACAGTTAATGAGGCTGACAGAGAGATAATTTGACATTCAATGTTTGGCTTTAAGGAAAGAGTGTACGTGAGCACTTCCCTTAAGGTTTTAGGTGAACCTGCACTGTTTCGGGAATATTTGGGGTGGGTTTTTTGTGTTTTGGACAATTAATAGGGAAGACACTGCTTTTTAGAAGTGGTGCTTTAAATATGGTTATACACTTAATTCTTGATCTTAATTTCTTTGGCAGTACATGTGTGGTGCTTAAAAAAAACCCTTCAACCAACCAACCACAACAAAACCCACCTTCGATTTGGTTATTGTCCTAATATTATTAGGACAATAAATTGAAGCTTAGGAGTGGTAGAAGTAAAGCATAGTGGTCTGAGTCCAGCAGTCATCTGGTGTCATCCATGCTTCTGTTAGCAGTAGTAGTTCTGCCAGCTATTCTGTCTGCAGTTACGCTGAGTCTTGTAGGTGAACTAACGTTTTTCTGTTGGGGTTTCTGTCTACTAGAGTGATCCATTACCTGGCCGCATCAAAGTTGACTTTGTGATTCCGAAAGAACTTCCATTTGGAGACAAAGATACAAAATCCAAGGTGACCTTGCTGGAAAGTGACCACGTTCGATTCAATATTTCAACAGACAGACGTGACAAACTGGAACGAGCCACCAATATTGAGGTTCTGCCCAATACTTTCCAGTTTACTAATGAAACTAGGGAAATGGCAAGTATCAATCTTCTAAAGTTTTTAATTCCTTAGGGGAAATTGAAAGTAAAACATGGGGGGTTTGTCTTAAACAATAACTTAATGTGAAAGTCCCTAGTGTCTTCCATTGCTTCTTCCAAAATCCAGTCCTCAGCTGTACACTTTTAACAAAGTGCTTAAATGGTATAAAATTCAGTGTTAATGCTATGCATCTTTCCTTTAAAAGAATTAAGAAGTGAACTACTGAGTAAATTAAATCATATTAGAAAACTAGACCTTAGCTGGCCCTCTTGGAGGGGATTGCTAGCTGCTTACAGCAGGCAGAGAAGTAATGAATGTAGCCTCGAACTATTGGTTTAAAAAATTCACGTTTGAGTCTAAACAGGTAACTACTCATGTTTCTAGGGAAAACTGGAATAGCCTGGGGCTACTCTGGGTCAGGTAATGAAAAGTCTTAAGAATCAGAGGAGGTGCTGTATGCAGCTTTTGGGTCTCATGCTCTCTGGCCTGTCTCTGAGGGTCCAGCAAAAGGATGGTAAAGAGCTGCGTTCTATCACATACAGAAAACTCTTTGTGGATGATAGGACTTAAGATGGATGTGCTAATCAGTATTACAGAACATTTTGCATTCCTGCAATTTGGAATATTGGTTCTGTTCCAACTAGACTGTAAGTTTGCCTTAGTTTTCAATTGGAGTCTATTTACAGTGCTATCACATCAGTATGCTGTGAATTACTAGGGATCCTGTGCTTTGAGAAAACTACAGAAATTTGACTTTAGCCTCTCAGTTTTTGGCATTCTATCCTATAGGCTTCTTATATTTCCACTCTGGCTAAATATGTTTGCCTGCCTGAACTGAGCTGTCATTGATGTGACAAGTGCTGGCTGCTTTTAAAAGGTTAGCTGATTTTCCTGAGCTTGTGAAAGCTATATTAGAGAAGAATGGTCGTAAAGGTGGAAAGTGTCTTTGCATTGCCATTCAAATCCTATAAACCTTCCCTGAGACTTGCTAAAGGCTCTGTAGCAACTGGGTTGAACTGAATATGTTAATAAATTCTGTCTTCCTCAATGGCATGATCTGGTACTAGTTCTTCCTAACTTGAGTAATGAACTCTTTCGGCAACTTTATGGAGCCTCTCTCCCCCTGCCCCCTCCATATTTTTTTTTTTTAACGGAAGTCAGGGTGAGAAATGGATTCATTTTTTTTCCCTCTTTATTTTATTTTACACTTGATAGGGCACAGTGTATTCTGTTCAGCATTCCATTTCTAGTGGTTACCAGGAAGGCCACTAAAATACCATGTAACATGCTTAATGTTACTGTGCTTAATACCATAGTATACACCCGTGGGCATGATAGTTTTGTTTTAACAAACTTGTTTGTAAGAAAGCTTTTTATTTCCCTCATTTGTGTCTGGAAATCCTCTGGTTTTTCTCTTAAACTTCCCTCAAACCACTAGTTTTATTTTCTGTTTATATAGGTTCTTGTATGTTTATGTGTGTTTATGTACATGTTACGTACTTGTATAGATGATGCATGTATTTGTAGAGTTACCCCCTTCAAGAATGGGTGTAGTAGTAATGTCAGGATCTTGAACTGTAGTCCGTGTTAATGGCTTAAGTTCTTACGAAGAGTAAAGTGGAAAAGATTAATTTAAATTGAGCAACTAGGTAAGTACAACTTGTTTGCATGTCATGTTGACCATAACTATTAGCACTACAGGTTGCAAGGAAGCATACTGCATAAATCAAGAAGTGTTTTCATAGCACTCAGGCCTTGTGTTCAGATTATTACGTACCCCACAGACAGATGTGGAATACCTGCAGACAGATGTTGCATACTAGTAGTAAAACTGTACTTGTCCATTTGACTGTTCTCAGGGTGTGATTGCAGCAATGAGAGATGGCTTTGGCTTCATTAAGTGTGTAGACCGGGATGCCCGCATGTTCTTTCACTTCAGTGAAATTATGGATGGAAATCAACTCCACATTTCTGATGAAGTAGAGTTTACTGTCGTTCCTGTAAGTGAGAGAGATATTTTTACAGTATCTTCATTTTAAAAGAAACTATGTGCAGACTGTCTAAAATCTGATTGATCTTATTTTTCAGGATATGTTATCTGCCCAAAGAAATCATGCTATAAGGATTAAAAAGCTTCCAAAGGGCACGGTTTCTTTCCATACCCAATCAGATCACCGTTTTGTGGGCACTATAGACAAAGAAGCCACTCCAGCCAAAGCCACTAGCCCAAACAAAGGGAAAGAGAAGGTAATGCTGCTCTTGTACTTGTGAAGTGCCTGTTCTGTGTTCCTGGCTTTGGAGACTGAGGCTGCTTCCTTAAAATCAGTACTTCAACTTTTTGAAGCACTGTTCATCCTGAATAAATGTATACTACATTTGAATAGCTAATGACAGCAGTCAGTGAAATCTAACTTGTGTGAAACGGGATAATACAAGCACTGTTTGTGATTATGTTGAGGATAATACCTACTACTGCATAAGGTGCTAGATAGCATTGGTTAAAATTAAATTTGTAGGGCTATAGAGAACCTTGGTTGTTTAAAATGGCATGACAAAGCAATGCCAGAATACTTAAACTTCCAATAAATACTTACTGGAAATGGTGGTAATGCTTTCTTTCCTTTAAAAGAAAGTATTTTAGTATCATTCAAAGCTTCTTACTCAAGAGGTGATTGCTTTGTTGTGTGTTTCACCAGACAGTGAGCAGTTACTATGAGACCACTGTGGCTTAAATGAGCAGTGCTTGAATTATACGTAGTAAACTCACTTGCTTACACTGATTACTGTATTCTGATGTCTTGTTCTTTAGGAAGCTGAGGATGGAATAATTGTTTATGATGACTGTGGAGTAAAACTGACCATTCCTTACCAGGCCAAGGATGTGGAAGGATCTGCTAATCCCCAGATAGGAGATAAGGCAATATACCTTAGTGTACCTTTAGGAAATATTTCTCTGTGTTGGAGATGTGAGCTTCTTTTTGCCTTGTTACTGGATTTTGTTCTCCCTGTTGAACAAGAGAAGGACAAGGCATCTGTGTAATGTTACCCACTTCTTTCCTTCTGTCCTAGGTTTGAGTGGCTTAATCTCCTGTGTAACTAAGAAAAATATCCTAAAACCTAGTGATACATAAAGGAAAATAGTGTCATACTGTCCAAATGATGCTTTTTAAACAAGGAATTTTTATCATTAAAACAGTGGTCTCCACTTGTGAATAACCAAGAGGAAATCAGCATAGAGACTTTTGAGATGGGTGTTGAATTGGGATAACGTACCCGTACACGCAGATTAGCCCAAGAGACAGTGGGAAAGGAGAAAGAACTTGGAGATCTGGGGGAGCAGCCTAAAACCTGTCTGTGTTCAGGAGCCATGCTAGGAAGGCACCAATTAATGTTTATTAAATATCTGAAACAGATGAGTTCACTGTGGGCCACTGCTGATGTGTAGTGAAAGGAGGGGAATCACATAAAGTTTCTCATCTTTAATGGATAAAAGCAGCTAAGTGCTAGGGGCTGTCTTGCCTTGCAGATACCACTGGCATGACTGCTACTCTTTGGAATGTAGTAAATGTCAATGTCTAACAGATGTTTCTAGGGAAGTAGTGGCTAGAAAATTACTTCTGTGGGGAGCTTAGGTGTTGATTACAGTGACACAGGTTTGAAATCAGTTGTTTTGAGGTGGTGTTGGTAGTGGTCATGGTTGTGGTGGATGTGGTTTTGGGTTTTTTCTACCTAGTATTGATAAATATGTCTTCAACAGGTTGAGTTCTGTGTTTGTGAAGTGAAGAGAACTGGTCTGCAAACAGCTGTTTCTGTCAGAATGCTAGGACGCAATTACAGCTCTAAGAGGCTTTTGGGATACGTGGCAGCCCTGAAAGATAACTTTGGATTTATTGAAACAGCCAATCATGATAAGGAGATATTTTTCCACTACAGGTGCGTGACAGTTTTATTATTTGTGTGTTGGTGGGAGATGGGGTGGCAGGTGTTTTGTTAGAGGACAGGATTTCTTGCCATTGACTGTTAAACCCATGTATGGACTTCACGTGCACACATATATACATGCTTGGGTGTCTCGAGTTACATTTATCTCTGTTGGACTGATTCAAGCTTTTCTGTTAGTCAGCAGTCTTGGTGTTCTATGCCTCTGAATCCCAAGCCAAGAACTACAGCTGTATATTTGAAACACTTCACTTCCTTGAACAAAGATTTATTGAAAATGTGAAGGGCTGAGCGGATTAAATAGTTTCTGATCTACTTATATAAATGTTGGATGACCATCGCTGTTACGTAACTGAAAGCAAATCTTACATAATTCTATTCCTGTAGTGAATACTGCGGTGATATTGATAGCCTGGAACTTGGAGACACTGTTGAATACAGCTTGTCAAAAGGCAAAGGAAACAAAGTTAGTGCAGAAAAGGTGAACAAAACACATGCAGGTAAGACTGTACCGGGTACTTTCTGCTTATGATGCTCTTGGCATGTGCTGGTGGATAACATTTGTTAATAATCTGTTTACAGTTGGAGCTTAGACCAAGAAGACGGTGCTTAATCTGGTGATCATTGGTTTCCTAAAAGCTGTTGTCTGTGTTTCCAGAGAACAGACAACTGCAGACCAACAGTCTGTAGACAGTAGCAACTCTTGGACCTTTACTGTACTCTGTCCTCTTCAGTTGGAGGGTTATAAGGAGAGGCCTAGTAGCAGAAGTAGCCACATGAGTGCATGTTGTGCTGTACCTCACAGAAGGAAAACTGCAGGAGGAATGCAGATAGATGCAGGAGCTATTAAGGACTTGGGGGCAAAAAAATGCATACTTAAAGGTTATTGAATAGTTTAAGTGAGCGGGGAATGGGAGTGCAGTGGAAGAGACATGAAATACTTTGATTTGCTTTTCAAGTTCCATGGCCTCTAGTTGCACGAGAAAGTAGTATTCTTCTACTTATGTGTTTAAAATGTTAGCTTGGTCTTGGTTAGAAAAACTGTCATTATTTACTGTGTTAAAGCTGTTGCAGTTCTACTGGATGGCAGTGTGCTGCCTTAGGTGTCTTGCAGTGCAAACTGTTGGCTCCTGGTCAATCTGCATCACTAACTCTTTATTTTAAATAAAGTGTGACTAGAACATCCTGTTTTCTTTTCAGTGAATGGTATCACTGAAGAAGCTGATCCAACTGTTTACTCTGGTAAAGTAATTCGTCCTTTGAGGAGTGTAGATCCCACACAAACGGAATACCAGGGCATGATTGAAGTCATGGAGGATGGTAAGATTTGTTTCTTTTAAATTGTAGATATTCCTTTCATAAATGCATGAGAAGCGTAGAAGTACAAAGGTATTGAGGATTATAGTCACACTACAGACTGTATTTGTACTACTCAGCTGACAGTAATGCTGCAAATAGATTCTGAATGCCCTCAGGTAGGAAAGGATGTCTCTCAGTTCTGTCTTTGCACTTTTTCCTCCACTAGGTGAGATGAAAGGAGAGGTCTATCCGTTTGGAATTGTTGGAATGGCAAACAAAGGTGACTGTCTGCAAAAGGGAGAGACAGTAAAGTTTCAGCTCTGTGTTCTTGGTCAAAATGGGCAGACAATGGCTGTTAACATCACACCGTTCCGCAGAGCCACAGTGGAATGCGTGAAAGATCAGGTGAGCGGCTGCTGCTATAAAGATGAGATGCATATTAATAGGAAATCACTGCTTGTCTTGGCACAGAGCAGATAAGAATCCACCTTGGCACTTGAATTCAGGAAGGTTGCTGGGCACAAATGGTTTGCTTTGTACTCTGGTTCTAGGGAATTAGCTTTGTGTGACCCAAATACTGGTTTATGAAAGCCTGTGTAATGTGACTTTACTAAAGGTGAACTTGGTACCTGGTTTGGTGCTGAAACATTGGTACTGCTGGGCAGCAGTTCCTGCTGTGGTTGATTCTGAAGACGTTTTTCTGAGTGTCCTAGAAACAGATCTGACTAGTTTCTGCTGAACAGGACATTTAAGAAAAGTGTTTAAAAAAAGAAACAAAACTGTGCCTACTCTGCTTCTAAAAGAAGCTTCTTCACAGTGTTAAGCAGTCAGTAATCATAGTCCTCCTGAAATGTGAAGGCAGATCATTGCCCTAGTTAGTTGCTTCTCAGAATGATTAGAAAATTAAGTGCTGTGAATGCTTTCTGGTTTCATAGTTACTCTGCAGCACTGAACTGTAGTAATTTAGGGAGAGGTTAGATGAGGTTTGCCAGCTTACACATGAGTAAAGGGTAACGGAAGTAACAGACTTCTTACACTAGTGACAGACCGAAAAAATCGAGTGGTCTCTGCTGTGTAACTTTTTAAGGTGGGGTCTTAAGAACATGCAGCAGCGCTCTTCTCAATTTAATGCAACTGCCAGGGCTTTGGCAGCTTTCAGAGCTTGTTCTATAGACATTGGGGTTTAAATGTGACTTCGCAAACCCAGGAAGAGTGCCTAGGCACCTGGAAGCGTTGTTCCCAGACAGAATGTTCTGTTCAGTGTAGAAATTGTATTTCCACTCCTGTTACGCACTTCAGAGTTTTTTTCTTAGAAGTAGTTAAAATGCAGTAATGAGTAAGTCATTGCATTATTTGGATCAAGAAGAAAGAAATAACCTTGTGATGTGTTGGTTTTCAGTTTGGTTTCATTAACTATGAAGTGGGTGACAGCAAAAAGCTATTCTTCCATGTCAAAGAAGTTCAGGATGGTGTGGAACTACAGGCTGGGGATGAAGTGGAGTTCTCCGTAATCCTGAACCAGCGCACAGGAAAATGCAGTGCCTGTAATGTGTGGCGTGTCTGGTGAGGATTCAGAAATTCAAGTGATGTGATCTGGCACACTGTCTGCATTGCAGCAGCCGAGTGTGCACTGCTTCTAAACTGAGCTGGCTTTTCCTAGAATGGCAGCTCTGAATTACAGCTGGCTTCAGTGAGAACCTCTCACCTGTGAGCTGCCAGCGCTTGTTAGCGTCCTGTACTGTGCAGCAACAGCACTCTTAGTTTTTCTTAATTACAGATAGCTGCTTCTTTTATTAATTTGTTCTGACGAAGCTCCCCCCACCCCGTAGCAGGAACTTGGATACAGCCTTCTAAGTAGAAATTAATGAAAGATAAGAAAACTGATGGTATTCCTATGTAGTTGCTGGCCTCTTTGGCTGTAGTCTATAGTACTTCCAGCTGTTCCTGAAGAGCAACTTTCATTTTTAAATACAAACCCAATGTTGTTAAGGCACCTTTATTCTTTTTGGCACATCGTTTCTTAAGGGTGGTGGGGTTGGGTTGGTTTTTTTTTTTGCTTTTGATCTACTTATATGTTTTGAAGAAGACGGCACAATTTGGATTTTGCTTAAGCTTGAGATAGCACTTCAACCAGAAACTAATGTTTAATTTTTTCTCTCAAAATTCTCTGTTCTCATCATCTTCAGACATGTTAATGCTATACTTTGTACTGCCAGCTTTAAGTCTTTTATTGTTGCAGTTAAAGGGAACAGAAATGTGGGAAATACTACTTATGTGTGCATGAAAGCAAATGCAACACCTCCGCTTGCTTCAGAATACCCTTCTGAGAATTCTGTTTTCAGCTACTGCTGTTTCAGAGTCCTGTGTTTAAAAGTCCTGGGTTTGAGGCAGATGTAAGTGGTATCATCCCAAAGGCCCACTGTCACACGAGATAGATTATGCTAATAGATTAACGGGGAAAGTGGCTGTAAATGAGGTAGCTCACACCATCTCTGGGGAAGTCATTAGTGCTCTCTTTGGTTGACTATTACAGTGAAGGCGCTAAGGCTGTTGCTGCTCCTCGTCCTGATAGACTTGTTAATCGTTTGAAGAGCATTAATCTGGATGATGCCAGTGCTCCTCGTCTAACAGTTCTTCGTCAGCCTAGGGGACCGGATAACTCAAAGGTACGCAAGATATGAGGCGAGCTTGCAGAGTAACTGCAGTCTGCGTTTTAACTTAGATAACATAACATTGCTTCCTGCTTTCTCTGTTGGGAGCCTAAACAGTTTGAAGCACGGTGTCCAGCTTCGTTCCATAGTGACCAGTCACCTGCTCGTGAGATGAGATGATTTTTGTGCAAAGTCGGGGTACTGCACTCTGGATCAGTATTGTGTGCTGTGGTTTCAGAGGAGCATGTGGTACAGAAGCAACCAGTTGCTGCTTGTGTTATAGCCTGCAATGCCTACCTGTTTTTGTTTTTTCTTTTAGAAACCTCGTTACTTTCAGAGGCAGCAAATGAAAACACTTTACCTAAACTTGGCTTTTGGGTAATGTTCTTCCACTGCATGATAAGCAGGAGTGAAGCATCTGGAATCTGATGTAGTTAGGACTACAAAGAGCAACCCACAGAACCTGTTTTGTTACTGACTTGGAGGAGGCTCATTAGGAATGTTAACTCCATGTTGGCTGGAAGAGGATGGGTTCCCTTTGAAGTGTGATGCTGGAGCTAAAAGTTTGTTTTGTTTTCCTTGCAGGGATTTGGTGCAGAGAGAAAGATCCGTCAAGCTGGTGTTATAGACTGATTCGCAAAACCCATACTTGACGTGCGACAGCAGTGGGGGCTGGTGAAGGGTACTGAATATCTCCCTGTTCATCCCTTCCTCCAAATTCTAAGAAGCTATTACACCGGTTTTAACACCTTCTCATGTTATGTTTAAAATAAATTTATGAAACCATTTTAAAGTTATGCACAGTTGCATTCTGGAGAACTTAAAGGTGGCGCCTTATAGTATCACATTTTAGAAGCTTGTTTTGAATGGTGCATTTAACGCAACTGGTAACTGCAAATCTACATTGCCTATGTGAGTAAACATTATAGAACAGCTCTGTGCTGGTAGACCTTACGGAATTCTGCACTACAGTTCTTTCTGCTTTATCTGTGTTATTTTGGCCAAGGTATTACTATGCCTTAGTGCTCCGTTGCGTTGTGTCTTTCCTTCTAAGTGGAGGCGGAAGGCTTACTTCAGCTCGCTCTGCTCGAATTCTGAGGACCATTTGAGAGTGGAGTAAGTTCAACTTTATGTAAAATCTTTGTGAACATTCAGATCATTTCAGCTGATGGCCAAACGTTACGGTGTTTTTCTGTTTCATTTAACTCAAGTCCTTTAGCCAGCAAAGTTGTTAGAGCTCGGTGAAAGTCTCTTTCCAGGGTAGAGTTATTTTTGTAGTGTTCCGAAACATGCAGTGCAGAATTTCATAAGGCTGAGGTGTGCCATCAGTGTGGTAATTTAAATATATTTAAAACAATGCACAAATCTGCTGCTGCTTAGAACACTGCAGCTTCTAAACCCAGTTTCTTTTACTGATTTAAATTTAAAAAGAAAGAAGTTGTGCCTGAAGTGAGTACTTTTTTTTTTTTTTTTTTCTTTTCTTTTTTGCAGCCAGCACCCAGTGTACTGTAAAAGAATAAATACTTAGGCTTTCCATAGCTGTATTGAGACTTTCATCAAGGTGAAATAGTTGATGTCTGTGTGCTTTGGGGGGGGGGCGGGGGGGGGGGGGGGGGGGGGGGGGGGGGGGGGGGGGGGGGGGGGGGGGGGGGGGGGGGGGGGGG
>JAVJGJ010000035.1:7283887-7304350 GCA_035590215.1 Microhierax caerulescens | reverse complement strand
CCCCCCCCCCTTGCCCTCCCCCTTCTCCTTGCCCCCTCCCCCCATTTCCCCAGTCACACTTTATCAAGCAAGAAAACGGAATGATTGGTCTAAGTATTACTTTAACCAAAAAGATCAGGAGTTACTTTCTTTGAATAGAGGGCAGTACTGTGTTTGGGGGTTTTTTTTTTTTGGTTTTTTTTTTTTTCTCATGTTACCTCTATTCTCAATTTAGGGTTTTCTTCTCTGGGAGATGCATTATCTTTGTAAAACAAACATTGCTTTCTCCAATTTTTTCTGTTAATGGCAAAGAATGGAAATAGAATAAAGTTTTACTGATTTTGAAAAAAGCCTCCCTCCTGACCGTGTCGTCCTTCCGGGGCGCCGCGGGCACGGGACCGGAAGTCGCGGCGTCGCGGGCTTCCGGCAGCGGGTGATGACGCGATGCCGGGGCCGGAAGCCGGAAGTCGCCGGGCCGGGCGTTCCGCGTTCGCGGGAGTGGCGGGGCGGGGGCCGGCGGCGGCGGGGTGGCGGGAGGGCGATGACCGAGTACAAGCTGGTGGTGGTGGGAGCCGGTGGTGTCGGCAAGAGCGCGCTGACCATCCAGCTCATCCAGAACCACTTCGTGGACGAGTACGACCCCACCATCGAGGTGAGTGGGGCCCGCGGCGCCGGGCGCGGGGTCAGGGGAGTCCCGGGGGACCGTGCCGGGGCCCCGCCGCTGCCCCCGCGGGCTGCAGCTCCCGGTCCTGCAGGGGCGGTGGTGCCGCGGCCGTTTTGCTCTGCCCGCCGGCCGGGGGTTGTCCCGGGGAGCCGGGTCGCGGCCTTTCCTGAGCGGGGTGGGGGTCTGGCAGCGGCTTGCAAATAGCAGCGTTCTTCCCGGGGGTGCTCGCAAAGCTCCTGCGAGCTGTGCTCTTGGGTTTATTTTTCCTTAATGATGGTTGAGGTGGAAAGAAGCAGCACGATGCTTTCCTTGTCTGAAACTCGCTGGTGCGTTTTGCAGGACTCGTACAGAAAGCAGGTTGTCATCGATGGGGAGACCTGCTTGTTGGACATCCTGGACACGGCAGGGCAGGAGGAGTACAGTGCTATGCGTGATCAGTACATGAGAACCGGGGAAGGATTCCTCTGCGTTTTTGCCATTAACAACAGTAAATCGTTTGCTGATATTAACCTCTACAGGTACTATCTGGGTCTTCACTGCAGGGAGGGAAGGTGGGAAGAGGCAACAGCCCAATTTGCTGCTAGACCCAGTGAAGGCTAAATAATAGGCAAATACTAAATCTTCCACTTTTGCAGAAAGTTTTTCAAGCTTATCTGTGCTCTGTCAATGCATTATTAGTCAACTGAGTGGGACAGTTACCTGGGTTGTGTTAATCGAATGATATTTTGAGCATACAGAATGCAGTCTCTTAAGAAAATGGGTAAGAAGGCAAATAGGGCAGAGTTATACATGGACTAGAAGATGGAGTTTATGAAGTTATTAGGCATACTGCTGTAGGTTAGAACCCCTGAGGTCCTGTCTGGCTTTAATATGTATTTTTGTAGGACGCAGTTGTTTGGATACCAAACTAAAACAGTTTTTATATTTAGAAAATAGTTCCTAATTTTTTATTACTATTTTTCTTTTTAAAGAGAACAGATCAAGAGAGTGAAAGATTCAGATGATGTGCCAATGGTCCTAGTTGGGAATAAGTGTGATTTGCCCACAAGAACAGTAGACACAAAACAGGCTCAAGAACTAGCAAAAAGCTATGGAATACCTTTCATAGAGACATCTGCTAAAACAAGACAGGTAAGATGCTTCCACTCATGCTCTGACTCTTCCTGTATGCTGAACGCAGAATGGTCTAACACTTTCCCATGTACTTTTTCTCTTACCTACAGGACTAAGCATTTTTTAAATCTATTTGTAATGTGTAGCTTTTGATTTCCCCACTCACTCTTAGCTTGAAAGAGTTCTGGGTTTATCACTGGGCTAGGCCAGCACACAGATCATTCCAGACTTTTACTGACTTTCTTTCAAGTGGGTCGTGTTTGTAAGAAGAAGAGAACTTTATCTGCTCTTGCTGAGAAGTGGTCAGACTGTGTGGTTAGTCATCCCAGATCTATTCCGTTGTCTTGGCTTCTTAATGAAGGCTAATTATAAGATTATGTTTACAGAAAGAATTCCGCAGACTGGACTAATAGACTTCTTCAGAGCTGCGTTGAATCTGTGGCTCTGTCCGGTCAGCCTGTGTTCTGCCTACATCAGTGTGGAGTGAAGCAGAAAAGGTGCAATTATTAAGCAGTAGCCAGAAAATTCTAAGAATTCTAAAGCAGAGGTGATTAGTAAAGAAGTAGCTTGTTTTGTGTGTGGGGCCTCTCCACAGTTACGTTTTGCCTTGTTTCTTTTAATAGCTCTTGCCCTGGCTGTTTGTCTCAGAAAAAGAGGAGTGTAAGTGGAAAGTTTTGGACCTAAGTGCTAGTTTCTTCCTCTTATGAGCCATGGGATAAGCTGGCTGCTGCCCTTCCTGTAGATGCATGTCTTTCAAACTATGTTAAGGGATTCTAAGACTAGTGACCTCAAAAGCTTCAGGAAAGAAAATACTTTACCTGGATCATTTGCATTCAGGGTGTGGAAGATGCTTTTTACACGCTGGTGAGAGAGATCCGACAGTATCGGATGAAAAAACTCAACAGCAACGAAGATGGCAATCAAGGCTGTATGGGATTGTCTTGCATTGTGATGTGACAAGGTAAGCTGTAATGTAAGTTTTTCATTGACGACTTCTCTGTACCTTTCAGTTGTTGATAAGCATGGCTTAGGAATACTAGCTGCTCTAGGTGGTTTTCCTCTCTATTTTACAACCCACTGACACCCAGAAGTTTGGATCCTACAATTGATTTTTTTCTCAAAAAAAAGGGTTTTTTTCCTCTCTAAGTAGATAGCAAGGCTTAAGAAAGGAAATTATATTCACAGCAGCGTTTTGGCTGTGGCCACCGGAACTAGAATGAGGAGTGTGCACAGTTCTGCAGTTGCCATTTGCCGATGATTTGACTTCTGTGCAGCTTATCTTGTGCTGTGTTCCGTTGGAATACGCACTGTTTGAAGATTAACCGAATAAAATAATGTAACAAAATTTATGAGTTTCCTGAGTGAAATTCTTTTCAACAGTTACTTAAAAGAGATTGCTCATCGCTGTAAAAACAGGTAGACCAGTTCAGGACTGTTGCACTGCATGTCCATCACAGAGTTGGACAGCAGCTAATTAGAGATGCCTTTCTGTTCCAGATGCCAAGAATATGCGGTTCAGATGTAGCTGCTGGACGAGTCTCAATGCTACTGTATTGCATCTCATGCTGATGCCCTGCAGTATATTGGTGCCAGTGACCAGAATCTTCGTACCAGTTAATTAGCACAAGGTCCTTTTCTGTGCGCCATCTGAAGAGAACATCTGTGGCATCTACCTCCTTGCTCAACTAACAGAGCAGTTGCATCTCTTGATGTACTGGGATTTCTTTCTCACTGTGTTATCTCAGTTTGTTCAAGAAGAAAACCAGTCAGAAGTGAACTATAGAGACTAAATGCTGTGAAAAAGATGACACTTTACCTCTAGAGTAAAAGCTAGAAGTGATGTTTGTCCCCTTTCTATTGGATTCTGATTTGCAGTGCTGACAGAGGAGTGGCACTAATTGTTTGGCAGGTAATGTCAGCGCCTGTCACGTATCATACTGGTATCTGCTCTCTGTGCACCTCTACAGCATATTTTGAACATCTCCTTTGTGCCAGGAGTACCACTTAACTGATCCTTCGTTTTCTGTAATAAAAAGGAGGTATCTTTCCTCACTTAAGTGCCTGTTTGCTAAGAAGATTTGAAGTTGTCTCTTGTTCCCTTGGGTTGAGGAAAACCCCGATGACTGGAGTTTCTTGGGAGCTAATTCTCTAAAGCAGGCAAGTCTTGTGTGGGTGATCTCTTTGCCTGGCAGGATACTAAAACAGGAATTAATGGGCTGGAAGATCCAGCAGGCACTTGTAAGACTCTTGAACTAGGGAGGGGAACATACTGCATCTGTTTTTTACTTTCTTTGTAGGTGGAACTGTTTCTATTCTATATTGGTTTTCTGCAGCATTCAGATCTCTTCCTTTTCCAAGTCGGACCAAACTAGTCAGCTGTTCATTTTTAACATTAACTACCAACATTTATGGGCAGCTTCTTGATAGTTAATCTAGTAACTGGAGGTTAGTTAGTTTGGTCAGCTGTTAGTCAGCTCTGTGACTTGCAAATTATTTTATTCTGAAATATTTTTCTTACTACCAGATTGTATACACAGTCTCTTCAAAATGTCTCTATAAAGTGTAGGTGGAGAGTCTCCTTGTCAGGGGAGGAGCGTAGGATTTCGAGTTGACTGTGTTTGGTGCAGTGGTTGTCATGGCTTAGTCTGTCCAGACAGAGGGGAGAAGGTGATGAGCTCTAACAGAAACCTGAGCTAGCTTCTGATTGCAGCATCCTTGCAAAATGAGGGGAGAGAGTTCAGTGATGACCACGCAGAAGGCATATGATGTACTGATGGGAATTCTGGGCTTGTTCTACAAGCCTCAAAGTATGAGAGAATTGCTACTACATAAGCTGTGTGAATACTTCCTAGAACAACATTGTCACCTCATTTAATTGGGACGTACAAGTGTGGTCACTGTTGCAAAGCCTACTGGTGTTCCTTGGAATACTGTATCCTTCCCTAGTTCTTGTGCTGCTGATGCTGGGTTCTGCTCTGTGTGGTCAGTGTATCCCACAGCAAAGCTGAATTCCCAGTTGCTCTCTGGTGAGAGAGTAACGGGCCTTCGGCCAACAGAGGGAGCGTTCAGTCAGTCTGCCAACCAGCGTGAGCAGAGGAATTGCAAGAGGCTTAATTTCAGTTTGTTGATGTCAGTCATAGATCTTAATTTGGAGTTCTCAATACCAAATTGAAATTAAAAGTCAGTAAATACTGAGAGAAGAAATTGTTTCTGTTAATAATGCTTCCTTCACTAATTACATTCTTAATTCTCTTCTTGGAATGAAGAGGATTGATCTGCATCACATTTTCTTTATCTGTGATAATACTTCTAGTAACTTTTTGCAATTTATTTTACCCTTGAGTGATGTGACACTGATAAGAATTAAAACCATAATATTTTTTACATAAAACATCATCTTCTAGCAACATACACAGTGGAGGGCAGCGTTATGGATAACATTGGCCGTGACTCAGGTTTGTTAGAAGATGATCTGATGCCTGCAGATGAAACGTGGCAGAATTACTGCCACTGCAAGCTGACATGTCATGAGCAAGCAGTGGTTTTCTTTGGTGCAAAAGAGAAATTATTTGTGAAAGCATTCTTTGAGCACTGTGGTGGGAGATGACTGTCTGCTTCTAACCAGATGTGTGACACACTGTTGTCCACTTAATAAAAATAGAAGTGGAAAATGATAGCTTTTGGGATATGCAGCTGGTCACATAGACTCAGCATTTTGGAAAGACAGCAATGAGGAATTTGCAGTGTGTTTGAATGGTGAGATCTTGTCATCTGGGTGCATGTATGTTTTTTAATTATTTGGGAAACTTAGGAATTTCTTTCCTGGCAAGCTGGATCACAGAGCATGACTGTCTGCTGCCTGTGGCCATCGGACACCTTTTGCAGCTGGCGTTTGATGTTTAAGGGTTGTGTGGTCAAGTATGGAAAATTATTTCTTTTGGATAGAGGTTCATCATAACAATTCTCTACATTGCATAGCATGTTCCAGTTGTCATTAAAAATGTACTAGCTGCCTCAAAAGTTGTGAATTCTCAGAATTGTATGGGAACTGGCAAATGCATCTACTTTGTCTTTGGCATTCCCTTTCTCATGGGCTATATAAAAATCTTAAAAGGGAAGAAGACCTGGTAAGGGTAGGTGAGTATGTATCTCACCTTTGGAACCTTAGAGGAGACTGCATCGGCTTTCAGGGTGCTCAGAGCTGACCTGCACAGGCAGCACTCACATCTGCATTATTATAGTTTCACATCTAGCAAGTGATACAGAATCAGTATTGTGCCGATCATGAGTATGAAGTAAAGGATCATACTTTGTTTCCAGCTGTCTATGTAAGAGAACCCTGATCTTGGTGGCAACTGAGAGAGAACTGTCGAAGGACAAAACCCCAAGAACGTTTGGCAGAATTACATAGAAGATAAGCACATAAGTTTTTGCACAAGACAGGTCCCTAGGAAAGGTGGTTCTGTAGATTTAGTCCAAATGTTATTTAGAACTAACAGCACAACACCGTGTTAGTGCCAAGCTAACTTTACTATCGTGACTGCGAAGAACAGGCATAAACAACTTTGATGTAAAATATAAAAAAAGAGTAAAGCTCTTGTTCAAAAATTACCAGTGCCAATAACTGAAATAAATATTTCTGTGGTTACAGACTGCGAACAGCTGTCTGACAAGATAGTGTAACTCTATGGCTTGTTACTGTTGACGTCCCTCCTTCATGGTCTTGTTCAAACAGCAATGCTCAAATTCTGTCCTTGTTGTCATCAGTAGGACTTTGGATAGTAACCATAGTAATTTTTAGTACAGTTCAATGACTTAGAACTGGATTTCAAGCAACTTCAGGCCTATGGGGGGAAGGAGAGTAGCGGAAGTTTGAACTGCATACTGATCCTGTATGTGGTCCTTTGCTCCCCAAGCCTTTTTGTATAACCTCCAGGATGGTAGGGAACTGTTGGGATCTGGACTTTTTATCCAAGGGCTAATTTCTGTTGTTACTTTGTATAATTATTTGCTTTCAATAATGCATCTCTTTTGGTTTGAAGTAAATTATTTTGCTTCTTAATAAATTTTTTTAAAGAATAAACTCTGAATTCTTTGGTCATTCCTTTTGTGGTAGTGATCTAGGAAGGGGACCCACAACCAGCTTACAGAAAGCTTGTCAATGCTACGTGCTTTCTCTGTGGGATCTAGGTTCACTCAGATTGTCACGTGTAACATGGCATGAACAGCTGTATCATATGTGTTCACTATAGCATGAATAAGCAGTGAGAGTGGCTTTGAGACACACCATAGGTTTGTTCCAGAGTCCATTTTTAATGACTCCACCAATCATGCATCTTGTCTTTGTGTTCAGTCCCTATATTTGCAGTGGGGTCCCTCATCGTATTTGTGCTGACTTTGCCCTTTGAAAGGGTGCTTCCCAAGTCAAAAAAAAGGGGGAGAGGAAATTTCTTTACTTGATATTCCAAGAGTGGAATCAGCTATGAAGTTATTACTGTGTCCAAATCATGCTCTCTGTTAGGCTTTTACGTTGCTTAATTCAGTCTTCTAAAATACCTCCCTGTTGCAATAAGGCACTGTGTTGGACAGTGCATAAGTGTGCTGTAAGTGCCTTTCTCCTAAGACATTGTGTCAGCCCTGTGGAACCCGGAGTCTGACCTGTTAACTGTGCAAGGAGCTTAAGGACAGACACCTAGCAACAGGGCTATGAAGCTCCTTGCACTGGGCAGCTGCAGCAGTTGCTGCCTGTTCCAAAAGGAGAGATCCAGAGTGTCAGTACAGATGAAAACAGCAAGTGTTTTCTTGGCTTGTTAGGAAAGCTTTCCGCCAGCCTGATTGTTACCTGTAACCATCTGTTCCTAAACTAATTCACGCCTGGGGGACTTCCTGGCTTTTGTTGCATACTGGAAGAGAGACTGATCTAAACAGCCCTAAGAGGAATCTGTAGGGAATTACTACCAGCGATGTGGGAGAGAAGAGCTTGCTGAGGCTCGTCTTAATGCAAGGTACTTTTGTTCAAAAGGCACAGCACAAGGAGTGCCCTTGTGAGCTTCCCCATTACCCTCTCTCTATTAATACTTTTCTTTTTCAGGAATTGAAGCCAATTTCTAGCAAAACTTGCCCCTAGGCTTATATTTGGACAGCTACCCCTGTGACATGACTGCTCTGCTAGGTGAACGAGAGGAAGATCCTGCTAAATACCTGAAGCTGTCAAATTTCTGGCATGTTTGGATATTTTCCTTTGACTAGACCCAGATGGAATGAAGGCAGCCTAGACATAAAAGTGTGGTGGGGTTTTAGAGCCACTTTGAAGCCTCTGGGTGTGAATCACTCACTTTCTGGCTGAAAAAGTGTGGGAATCTGACTTGTTTGTGGTCAGCACTTCAGTTTATAGAGGCTGTAGATCTAACTTTAGCACAGCATACTCAAGCTTTACTCATATTTCTACCATGAACCCACATGAATTGATCCTGTGATTTAAAAAGCTAGGGATCAAGAGACCTCTTGAGGAAGATGACCTCTGCACCCTAAAGGTTAATTGTGGTTTCAGATGTGAATCCCAAGATATTGATATATCCAGAAAGGTTAGGAGCAGATATAGTCCCTGTGGGAGTGCAGACAAGCAGGAGCCCAGTTTTATTGTCCTTAAATTAAATAGTTAAACAGTAACATGGTGTGGGGACTCTCAAACTGGGGAATGAGTAAGAACAATTCAGAAACTGAAGACTGCTATCAACATGAGAGAGGGGACCAGGTATTAGAGATCAAGACTGTAACAGCATCCCAGCTTTGCCCTGTTGGCTGCACCTCTGCATGTTGCGGGGGTGGTGGTATCAATTTATATTCTTGGGGAATATCTGGGAAGTGGGGCTAAAACTCTCTGTGTTCTGGAAAATTTCTTAACTGTTTCCCAATGTGTTCTGAAGTTGTGCACATCAAGCAGTGATGTTTCAGAGAGAGTTTCTGGATGCTCTGGAAGTTATCTGAGCTGGACATGCTGCACCAGGTCTCAGCTCACTTGACTTCTCTGACTGGTAGTGCCACAAGCTTCCCATGTACCTATGGACAAATTCTATGATTTGTTATTTATAACTCTCTATCTTGTCCAAGTAACTCTTTGACTTACTCTAGCCTTCTTTTGGAACAAGGCCTTTTCATAACTTCTCCTACAAAAGACAGCACAGGAAGCCCTTAGGTGCACATGTAAAGGCAAACAATGTTGTCTTTCCTGGGTTGCTAGTTTTTCTGTTCCCTTCAATCTTCTCACCAAAGTCACCTTTTAAATTAGCAGCAAGACTGTGTTGATGATAGCCTGAATGCTTTGCTTGACTTGTGCTGATGGCATGCAATTTTTCATCTCCATCAATAAGTGAAGTATAAACAAACAGGAAAAGACTCTGCTTCAAATCAAAACTATTGTATCCTGCTGACCCGTTTAGGCTTCCCACCTCCCACCAGGAAGCCGAGTCAGAAGCTCAGGTTACCCTGGCAACACCAGTGGCCATACAGATTCTGGCCATTTTCTTCAGGCAGGAGCTCTTTTCTAGCTTCATGTGAGAGGTCTGAAGTAGGTTTGAGGAAACCCTAAAGGACTGGGTACAGCCCTCAATGCTGTATGCTAGAAAGGATCTACTTAAAAGGTACTTCCCAAACTGATACCCTGCTCTGCCAGATCCAGGCCAGGGTGTGTAGCTTGAGGAGTTTCTTGCCACACCTGGGATTGTACTAAGGGCTGGTCTCTGTAGTATGTGCTTTGGTTATGGCTCACCACATGCAGAACTGAACATCACTTTACCATTATGATACAAAGTTTTACAAAGGCAGTTCCTGAAAAGCTCAGGAATTAAATATAGCTCCTTGCATTTTCCTTCTGCTTGTTTGTTTGATTCAGCTGGGAAGATGTGAGGACATCTGTGCAACTCCCAGTCCGTCAAGCAGACCCCTCTCTCAGGAAAAACCTTCTCTGAGTAGCACACTGATCGGTGAGAGCACATAATTTTTACCTATCCACAGCTCCTGTTCTGATGAAAACATCAGCCTCGTGCCTTAGGGATTTCCTTTATACCACGGGTTCAACACAGAAGACATCAGTTTTACTCTCTTAAAAGACTGATTTCCACAGTCCACTTTAGGAAGGTGCAACTATCCTGGGAAGTAACAATCTGACCGGACAACAAATGAAACTCTACTAAATGTAAAATGAAAGCCTAACTGAAAAGGATAAAAAAAAAAAAAAAGAAAGAAAGAAAAATTAAATTTGAGCCCCGCTTTCACTGGTTTCAGTGCAAGTGCTTGTGGTTACATTTTGAATAGTCTTACAGATGACCTCTGTTCTCCTTTTAGAGTGGGAGAGTCTAATTACAGGGAAGGGAAAGCAGCAGAAGTAGTGTTAGGCTGTTGTGCAGTCAGTCAGCTACTTGTGCTCCGTTACAGTAGGGTGTTACTTGAGGGTCTCCAAACTTCCTGCAAAGATGTCACGGGTGAAAATTCCAGGTAGGTCTGAAAGACAAGGCTTGTTAGCCTGTAGGCCTCTGAGATTTTGATAGTATAGTATCTTTGCAGTCCAGGGGACCTCACTGGGGGCTTTGAGCATTTTTCTTCCTGCTTGGAGACATTTTTGGATAGTGCAGCAAAGAAATAGCATTGTTATTTAAATCTTGCTCTACTTGTAATGAAGAAAAATATTGTCCCTCCAGCAGTGTAATGTGTCCTGTAAATGTATCCTGTAGTGATACCATGAAATCACTGTGGAAGGGGTCAGAGGGATTTCAGGAGTTTCTGGTCGACCTGGCTAAGCTCAGAAGATATGGGGTGCTGCAGGTCTGAGGGGATGGGGAACACAAGCTGGGCAGCAGGAGTAGGGCCAGCCAGGCCTTGCAGAACAGTACCGAGGGACTTATGACAGCCATTACAGAACCCTGAAGAATATCGGCACCAAACAGTTCTGGTAAGAGTGTGTTTAGAATTGCAGTGCTGTGTGGTGTGACAGACACTGTCCTAGTATGTGAGGCTAGTATTAAAGCCTGGAGCTGCAACATCAGTGGGAGTTTGTTGACCTTCATGAGTGTAATTTTCATCCACTAAAGAGATGAAAGGTCAAACTAGGCATTTCTGGGATGCTTAGTTTGCAAATGAATATGTGGAGTTCAAATGCCAGGAGAGTATTGCGGCTGGATTTTGGAAAGTCAGCAGTTGGTGACTTGTGATGCCAGAGCTCCAGTCTGAATTTTCTGGGTCAGATGGAAAGGGCATGAGTTGCAACCCCAAAATGTTGATGCCACACGGTGTGACCAGGATTGAAGGTCTGTGGAACTGCAACGTCTCAGCTCTCTGATCCTGTTGGTGAATAAGTGGAGGTGTGACCAAAGGCAGTGGGAGGATGAAACTTAAAATCTTTGAAACAACAACCCATCCTGATCTTCACAAAGGGCGGCGAGTCACAGACAAAATATAGCAAAGCAATCCAGTGTTGGCTGAGGTCATCTAGGTTCTAGAAAATGCTGTTCCCCTTGGGCAGCTGCAGAGAAACCCAGAGACTGTTGTAAAGCAGGAGCTCTGCCAAAGGGCCTCAGGGTGAATGGTATCTGCAGTGTGGTTCATTTATACGCATGCCACCGAGCGAGCCTGTCTCGTGCAGAGTCAACACTGAACTTATATCTTTGTATTGTACACTGTGATAAGTACTGTTCTTTGGTAAGTAGAAGACTTTGGCTAAACTTGTACCTTACTAATCCCTTTTTAATCACTGGTGTGATGATTAGGCAAAAAGGCTTAGATTTTGAAGGGCTGATCTCAGTTGGGTTTATTTTGTTTCTGGTTTATTTCAAACAGCAGAAGACAAAGGGGAACATTGCTAGGCTTTTTATATGCTGTGTTACTGCCCAGACATGATCACTGGAAACAAACAGCAGTTACATGGTCATGGTGATCTCTCAGAAGTTTGAGAAGATGCTGTTTCTCAGCAATGCCGGCTGTGCCCCTCGCTGTTTCATGGAATGGTTCCAGCTTTTTGGTTCTTTGATATGTGAAGCTACAATTTGTAAACTCTTGTCCTAGCACTCCTGAGCTCCTGCTTAGCAGATAAACTTTTTTTAGTGGAGTTATTTTCTCTGTGGCAGGAAATGAAACATTTTGCAATTTCCCTTGCACCTATTCATACCTTTATTAGTTTTTAGGGTTTGGATTTTTCCCCTTTTTTTTTTTTTAACCAGAGATCCAGCCTAAAGTAACTGCTTTTGAATGCATCCTGCTCCTAGCGGATTTGATCCGTGAGGGGACAGATCCAATCCTTCATCTCTTTTATTCATGTTAAAATCCACAGTATGGTGCCCCCTTGCCCTTGTCTTCCTACTTCTTGTTTGCTGAGGCCTTACGTGTTAGCAGAAAACATTTCTTGCTGAGACACCTGTCATCCCAGAGGCCCTAACAGTGGGAAATAATGGGATAGTGCAAAAAAACCTGCATTTTGCGTTCTAAGAAGCAGGTTGGGGCCTGTTGATGATACAGCAGCTTTACAACAGCAAACAACTTTTGTTACTGAAATCCTGGTTTTGTGACATTGCACTACTGAGAAATGGGACCTAGGGGCCAGAATTTTCCCATATATTTGTAACTCAGCACAAGCCCTTTTGTGTTACCACATAACAGCAGGGAAAGGAAGCCCATGTTATGCACCCCCACTAACCCACAGCTAGGACCTTGGAACTGCAAATTCAGAGCTACAGGGATAAACTGTTTTGATGCCCCCAACACTGTGGGGGGAAAAAATGACTAGGGTCATTACTGAAAATCTCTTTTAGGTCTGGCACGCTTCTGCCATGCATGTCAGTCCTTTCCACTTTGCCCCTCATCTACTGACTGTGTCCTCCTGTCTGACGTCAGTGATGTGGTCCATCTTTCAGCACTGATCCTCACTATGCTTCATGCTGAGCTGCCAACTGCTGGCAAAACCTGCTCAATTAGTGTCCATATACTGCTGTGCAAATGTATGCTTCTGGGAGATGTTGCCAGAAGAGCCCTTGGGTTCTTGTTCTACAGTATTTTGTTGGCAGTGGAAGAGCTTTTAACATTCTTTCTCCTATTTCATAAAGCTCCAGCCAACCTTGTGTCAATGGCGACTCCCATAGGGCCATAATAGCTGGCACATTTGCAGCATGCTGCACGTGATGGATGCCTAGCTAGGAGCACTTCAGCTGCATTGCAGTGGTGGGAACTAAGTGCTTGGGCTGCTGGCTCTATTCATCTCCATCTGTGCCTCTGTGTTTATCCTGACTGGATGCTTGTGGAGTAAGTGTGTCTTGGACTTCCTAGAGCTGGTCATCTTCCCCTCTTCCCCCCACTGCATGTTCTCATAAGTGCCCTTCCCAAAGACTTGCTTCTTTCTGGGCCTTTTTGTCTTGGACTGTGGGTTCTATTTACCTTTTCTGGTGTACTGGAGGTGTTTAGGTATGTCTCCACCCACTGTGTGGCCCAGGCTCTGTGAACTTATTGCAGATTTTCGAGGTTGCTTAAAAACTTCCAGGCAGTATGGAGGTGTAGGTGTCATAAGGAAATGACAGCTGAGCATGAAGCTGATCACAAGGGGCACCTGCCTGTTAGGGTGGCTGGGAACCAGATGCCTGTGTGACCCTGCACTCTGGTCCTTCTTGCAGAGATGAATGAGGCAATGCGCTCCTTCGCAGAGAAGGTGTTTGCCTCTGAGGTGAAAGATGAGGAGATCAGGCAAGAGATCTCTCCTTTTGATGTGGAAGAGGTATGCCCCATCTCACGCCAGGAAATGAGAGTGCACATGATGCTTCAGGAGAGCTCTGCCACAACAGAAAAGCGGTGAGCAACGACCAGAGCAGTTGGGGAAAGGAGAGGAGCATTGCCTGCACAGCCCCAGCCAGAGCTGGAGGAAAGCAGGGGGAACATAAGTTAAAGGCCTGTGAAAACAGCTCACCACACTCATGGGATCAACCCTTCGTAATTCCAGGGCATCTGCCAGGTACTTCAGGGTTTCCTCTCCAACGGTTCCCACTGTTGGACAGAAAGGCACCCGTGGCCTGTTCTCTGGGTGTCAGCATGGTAATGGCCACAGAGCTGTTGGAGAGGGACGCCTGAGACCTTTCTCCAGAAAGGTGCAACTGGCAAAGACTGTGCTTGTAAGTCCATGGACTTTGTGTGCTGTGGCCGCTACTCTTGGTAGTATCAGAAAGCACTAGTGAGATGACTCATGTGTGCACAGTTGGAACACAGCTGTGGTAAGTGCCCCTGACCATGCACCTACATGTGGCCATGGAGTTGGGGCTGTTTGCCTGAGGCTTTCCTTCCTGGCAGGAGGAAGCGCCTACTCCGCCTGAAGACAATTGCATTGGCAATCCCTGTGGCTCAGAAGTCTATAACCAGCCTGTCTGCTCTTGATGAAGTCATCTCTACCTCCCCCGTGTACCAGACTGTGCCTGACTTCCAGCGGGTACAGATCACAGGGGATTATGCCTCCGGGGTAAGTACTTGCATGGCTGTACCTTCCCCTTGCTGGATACCACCTCATCTAGTCCCTGCCTGTCCCTCAGTGGTGCCCAGTGTCACAGGAGCCTGTACCAGCTGCAGTGGGGATAGACTGTGTCTTCCAGCTCATGAGCATCTGAATGCTCATGAGTCCATGTCTCATGAGCATCTGACGGTGCCCTGCTGCATCCCTTGAGGATCCAGAGCTGAATGCCTTAGAAGAGTCTGTGTGGTGCTGCATGCTTCCTATGGGATTCTCCAGACAGGGCAGAGGAGAGGGCAGGGTGGGGTAGCCTATGCTCATTCTGTCACAGCCTGCTCCTGCTTGTGCACAGCTATATCTGTCTGAGGTTTCTGCAAGTCACAGAATCCCAGAATAGTTGAGGTTGGCAGAGACCTCCAGAGGTCATCTGGTCCAGGCCCCCTTCTTGGGCAGGGTCACCTAAAGCCAGTTGACAAGGTCTGCTATCACATCCTGTGCTAATTCCTCCTTCTCCTCCTCCACAGCCTCCTTTTACATTTGTGGTGCTTCTGAGATACTGTTGGCAGGTTGCTCCTTCCTGGGCTGGAGCCGGTTGCTAAGCTTGGAGTTGCATAGCGGAGGAGCAGTTAGGGGAAGCTGAAAATCCCTCCATGCACAGGCACATTCCCTCTGCCATGACTGTAACAAGCTGCAAGTGCTTCACGGTATTCTCCCATGCTGCTCCAATGTGACCTCTCTTCACTGCCCAAAACACTTGTCTGTTCAGTAAATCAAAAATTCTTGACACATTGGATCACTGTTTGTTGTTGATCCTGCTTCAGTTTCAGTCTGGGCTCCAAAAATAGCTTTTAGTGTTTTGCGCAAACCTGGCTTCCATTTCAGTGGCAACTACAGTCTGCAGTGAGGAATGTAAGAGGGGATGACAGCTGGAATTCATCGGTTCTGGTGCGAGAAGCTTCCCTTTGCCATGTCTAGGACTTTGCCTATCATCCCTTATTTGCCCTGCTCAGGCAGAGCAGCAGGAGGGAGGGGATGATAAGATACATATCTTGCCATGAACAAAATTGTCCTTTCTACATCTTTGTGCACGGGGGTGTCTCTCAGGCAGCTAGGTTCCAGCTGTGTGGTTGTGTTCAGCAACAACCCTCTTGCAGGTGACAGTTGAAGATTTTGAAATTGTCTGCAAAGGCCTGTACCGTGCCCTGTGCATCCGGGAGAAATACATGCAGCAGTCTCTACAGAGGTTCCCCAGGACCCCATCTCAGTACCTGCGTGCTATCGAAGGCGAGGTCTGGAGGGCAAGCAACACTGGTCCAGGTACACCGAGGCACCTGGAGGGTTTTCCTCTCTGGCTTCAGCATGGGGTGGGTAGGGGTGAGAAAAGGGTTGTGGAAGTGCTCCACAGGGGAGTTGCTTGTCCAGGCCCCTTCTCCAGTGTCACAGTGGCGGTGCTGTCCCTGCCCTCTGCCTGAGATGGAGGAGCATGGCAGGCTTGCGGAGTTTTGGTTGGCAGCCTGTGCCTCATGGTATTCTCATTTTGGTTCAGTGTTCACCCCACCAGTGAAGGATGGAGAGGATCCCTTTGAAACTGGGAATCTCGCTGAGGACCTGGGATACCATGTCCAGATGAAGGACGGGGTAGCTTACATCTATGGAGACAAGGCAGCGGCTGGCAGAAATGAGCCAAAGGACCTGCCCTACCCCAGCCTTGAGGACTTTGTTGATGACATGAACTTCCTCTTGGCCCTGATTGCACAGGGGCCTGTGTAAGTGCACAACCCAGCACTGCTGGGTGCAGCTGAACAGATCCTGCTGCAGCAGGCAGAGGGAGGTCAGAGCAGAGCCAGAGTTGCCCCCTCCTTTTCCTGGGAAGAGGGAGGAACCTACTGATGACATACCTGCAGCCTGCTGGCTACCAAAATGTCCTTAGCCCTTGTCAGCCACCTTGATTGGGGTCTTAAGTGAAGTCACCATTCAGGGACTGGAGATACACCCTGAAGGTATGCTCAACCCTGGCCAGGCCTTCCTTCGAAGTTCTGTAACAGAGCCAGGAGAAGCACCTTAGGGAAGCAGCCCAGGCCAGCATGAGCTCCTCCACCTCAGGTGAAAGCTGCATCCCTGTTTGAAGGGCCATGCCCCTGTGTTGAGGGGTAAGGAGCCCAGTCACTCTTCTGTCCTTTGCTTTCACTAGTAAGACCTACGCGCATCGGCGCCTGAAGTTCCTCTCATCGAAGTTCCAAGTGCACCAAATGCTAAACGAGATGGAGGAGATGAAAGAGCTGAAGAACAACCCCCACCGGGACTTCTACAACTGCCGCAAGGTAAATGGCAAGGCTTACAGCCACTGTGACTCTGAGGACATCTTGATGTCTTCCCTTCCCAAAGAACTAGATATTACAGTCAAGGTCTGTGGCTCCTCCACTGTTCCTGTTACTGGGGTGGTGCTGACTGGGCTGCTTTTGGCCCAGGCCTGTTGTGCTCATCTGCTGGGCTGAGCCATGCTCCCCACAACCTGGGCTTGCCTAAGGTGTTAGTTAGACTCCCTGTGAAGGTACCCGAGCACCCCAACTTGAGGCTAGATAGCTGTCCCTCTGGTTTCTCAGGTGGACACACACATCCATGCTGCAGCCTGCATGAACCAGAAGCATCTTCTGCGTTTCATCAAGAAATCATTCTGTGTGGATGCTGACCGTGTAGTTTATGATGCCAAGGGCAAACAGCTCACCCTGAAACAGCTTTTCCAGCAGCTCAATCTGCACCCCTATGACCTGACAGTGGATTCCCTGGATGTCCATGCTGTAAGTGGTAGCGAATTTAGGGTAAGACCACCCTTGGGTCACTCTCATCCACCCCTGTAGTCATGGCTTTTCTTCTCCCTGTGTACCCCTGATGTGCATGTTACGTGTTTCTGGCAGGGTGCAGCAGCTCCTAGCTTTCCCATTGTGGGTTGTTTGGAGCAGTCCCGGCTCAGCTGGTATGCTTGGGCCCAGTGTGAGTGCGTGAGAATGTGTGTGTGTATGTGTGTGTGTAGTATTTGCCCCTGACCCTCTTTGATCCTCCCTTCTCCAGGGGCGGCAGACATTTCAGCGCTTTGACAAGTTCAATGACAAGTACAATCCTGTGGGTGCCAGTGAGCTACGTGACCTCTATCTGAAGACGGAGAACGCTATCAATGGCGAGTACTTTGCTACCATCATCAAGGTGAGAATATAGGGCAGGAGAGCTGTTAAGCTGTGGTGCTGCTGTGCCCAGCGGCTGGAGGGTCCCCATGCCACCATCTGTTCCGGTTTGCAGGAGGTTGGCTCTGATCTGGAGGATGCCAAGTACCAGCATGCAGAGCCTCGCCTCTCAATCTATGGGCGATCAGCTGAGGAGTGGCCCAAGCTAGCCAACTGGTTCAACAAACATCGGGTCTATTCCCCCAACATGAAGTGGATGATCCAAGTACCCAGGATTTAGTACGTGCTGTGGGTCTGAGAAGGCATTGTGCCTTACAGTGTGCTATACCTCATTTTTTTTCCTGAAGGGATTGTGGGTCATGTTCTTCTGCTAGCAGCTAATCCCTGTCTCTGTCCACAGTGATGTCTTCAGGTCTAAGAATTTCCTCCCACACTTTGGGAAGATGCTGGAAAATATCTTTGTCCCTGTGTTTGAGGCAACCATCAATCCTCGAGCCCACAAAGAGCTGAGTGTCTTTCTACGCCACGTGAGTGTCACCTGATGATGTTGTCAGGATGCGGTGAGCACTCACATCCCTGTTTGTGCACAAGAAATGGCGTATTTGCCCTGATGTGGAAAATGTCATCAGTGGGCTTGTGGCCCTACTGCTGCATTCTGAGAGAGGGGGTATGTGTCCAGAACTGCTGGGAGGGGTCAGACTCCTTGAGCTGGCTGCTGTGGGGCTGTGAGCAATGCTGCCCACTCCCCTCCTGGAGAAGTGGTTTGGGGTGAGCTTTATTTCTAGCCCTTGATAAAGCTTGGGAGTTTGTGAGGAGCAAGATCTGCAGCCTTGCCCCTGTCTCTCCTCTGGGGTGGGTCAGGGGTACAGGCTACAGCTGGGCTGTGGCAAGCTGCAGTGGGGCAGGGTGAGAACAGCCTACCTGGGCATGACAAAGTTGGGGAGCTTTGAAATGCAGCTTTTTTTTTTTTACCTTGCCAAGCAGATCACTGGCTTTGACAGCGTGGATGATGAATCCAAACATAGTGGACACATGTTCTGCACTAAAAGCCCAAAGCCAGAGCAGTGGACTTCTGAGAAGAACCCATCCTACACCTACTATGTATACTATATGTATGCCAACATCTTGGTGCTTAACAACCTACGCAGGTGAGGCCCAGGATCTGCTAAGGGACCTGCAATGGGCTGGCAGAAGCGGGGCTGACTCGTGAGTTGTCTCAGCAATTTGATTGTTGGTGTGGCAGAAATGGGGCCCTCCTTGCTCTGACACCAGCGTAGTTTGGAGCTTCACGTCCCACAGCAATCCAAACACTCCTTGGTAGGAAGTGTGATGGACTGGGGTGAAAACTTTGGGATTGCAGAGATGCATCTTATTGTGTGCACAGAGGAGAAAAGAGAACAAGTAATGTGTTCCTAGGTCAAGCTGGATTCTTGGGGACCCACTGGCAGGGGCAGAGCTGGAACTGAAGTCAGGGAATCTTGCATCATATACCACATAACCCTGCTGCTTGCCTGCTCTGAGTCCTTCTTCCATGTGCCTAGGCAGCGTGGTATGAACACGTTCCTCTTTCGCCCACACTGTGGGGAAGCCGGAGCCATCACACATCTGCTCACAGCCTTCATGACAGCAGATAATATCTCCCATGGCCTCAACCTCAAGAAGGTAAGTGGAGTAGTCTGCACAGAGCAGCACAGGCATGGAAGAGGAGAAGAGCGTGTTCACAGCTGGCCTTCACTGTAGCTGACAGTTAATTGTGCCTCTGCTGTAGGCTGACACAGCCTGGCTTCAAGCAGATGTTACAAACTCTCTTGAGTTTCTCCAGGTATGTTTGGGAACATAGCTGAGAAACCTATTCAGATTTCAGGGGTTCAGCCTCACAGGCCTATCACTGGATAAGCCTGTTATCACGAGCCAGCTAAGTTCTGAAACCAGAAAGGTCTGAACTCACTTGGCCTCACTCTCCAGTGGGCCCTGGAGGATTGCTGCCTTGCCTATCTCTTCTTGCACACACGTGCTCTGTGTGCCAGATTTCCTGGCTGAGGCACTGGGATCATCTGAGGAGTGACCCTGGAGAGGTAGAGGGCACAGCAGCTTTTTCCCTAACCTGGCAACTCTGCTCACCTTTGCAGAGCCCGGTGCTGCAGTATCTGTACTTCCTTGCCCAAATTCCCATTGCTATGTCCCCACTCAGCAACAACAGCCTCTTCCTGGAGTATGCAAAGAATCCATTGCCTGACTTCCACCAGAAGGGCCTCATGGTGTCCCTTTCTACGGATGACCCCATGCAGTTCCATTTCACCAAGGTACAGTGGGAACTGATCACCTCCTGCTCTGAGCATGGGGCTGGGATGGTGTGGGCCTCATTGCTCAGGGAAGCCAGCAGCATTTGCAGCCGATCCAGTGTGCTGGGCTATCATGGGCTGTGCTGGCAGAAGCCGGTGGCCTCTAACACAGCCTGTGGCTGCAGGAGCCCCTGATGGAGGAGTACGCCATTGCTGCCCAGGTTTTCAAGCTCAGCACCTGTGACATGTGTGAAATTGCCAGGAACAGCGTCCTGCAGTGCGGCCTGTCCCATGAGGTAGGTGCCCCTCTGGGCAGGCAGAGCGGCCCTGCGGCTTGAGAGGGGCCAGGCCAGCAGCCCCCTCCCCGCACCCGGGGCTGCCTCGCAGGGCCCGAGGGAGCCCGGCCGCAGCCAGCGCCTCCCCCGGGTGCCGCCAGCCGGGGCTTCTGAGGCCGGCAGCGCCGCCCTTGTCTCCGGCAGGAGAAGGCCAAGTTCCTGGGTGAAAACTACCAGGAAGAAGGACTCCAGGGCAACGATATCCGGAAGACAAACGTGGCCCAGATCCGTGTGGCCTACCGCTACGAGACCTGGTGCTACGAGCTCAACCTCATCGCCGAGGGCCTGAAGGCCGACTAGGGGCGAGCGGCACTGCGGGGCTGGGGCGGGAGGCGGGACCGCGCAGTAAAGGCCGATCTGTCAGCAGCTGCGTGCACCCTGCGCCGGGGGCGGGGCTTCCGCCTGAGTGACGGCCGCTCAATCCAATAGGCGGCAGGGC
>JAVJGJ010000035.1:7260948-7274204 GCA_035590215.1 Microhierax caerulescens | reverse complement strand
CTTGACATGATGACTTGGAGTTCTTGATGCCACCAGGAACATACCCTTGCAGCTGTTTCATAGTCTAAAGGCAAAGAGCAGCTTGCAGTGATAAGCACATTTCACAAAGCCTTCATACAGTTCCCTCTGCTGCCCCTGGCTGCCCGTCCTTCCTGTGTGCAAAGGCAGATGTACGTCTGAGGCCAGAGTAGCAAGAAAGGCTTTTAATCCACCGTCATGGTAGAGGACTCTTGTAATTCTTATTTGGAATGTTGGGGAATCTTTCTAGGTACTAGTATTGGTTAACAGCTCATGTCCCTCAGTAACAAAATGCAGCACGTGCTCTGGAAGGACAGCAGCAGCTACCGCTGTAGTGTTGCTTTGTGTGTAGGACTCGAATTCCAGTTGTGGTAGTGGCAACAACTTACTTTTGCTTTGGTAAAATCATTTAACTTTTTTATTCATGGTGAAAATCTGGTGTATTTGCTCAAGTTGCACAAGACTGTGAGGTAGAGTTGGACAGCTGTGGAATACTTCTAGAATGTTAAGTATGTTAGGGTAGCAAGCAACTTCTGTGTGTGTTTTTAAACAAACTGTAGGCCTCAAAAAGCGGGAGGGAGATGGCAAGTTTATAAAAATGCTGTGATGGAGAGTATCTTTCATTTGGAAGGGGAAAATAAAACGTTCTGCAAAAGCAAACCTATTCCAAAAATCTGGTAACAATTTACATGCAGGAAGCACACTACTCTTTTTGCTCACAAGGAATTGAGCCAAGATTGCTTGAGAGATTGAGAAAAGGACTGGAGTCTAGAAAGAAGGAACTTGCTCATTGCTTAAGAAACATATAGCTGCCTTAAACACACCCAGTATCTCTCACTCTTTGGTGACTAAACCACACAAAAAATCAGAACAGATATGGAAATCCTCTAGGTAAAGTTTGGATGGTAGAGGGGAATAAAGTCAGATTTTGCAGGAGAAGCACTGCTTTCTGCTGTGGGCCGTTTTCTACCTCGCATCCACCTCATGCTAGGAGGGCTGGCTAATGCAGAAAATGGGGAGAAATAGATCCGAAAAGGAGAAGAGTGTAAGCCTAGTTTGCTGAGCTGGGGATAAAGCCTTGAGCTAAAAAACAGGTTCTCTTGCTGAATATCTTCCATTTTATGCAGTATTTGTGGTGAGAAATGGCTGGGCCCCACCCTTCTATATCCAGTAGGAGCATTTAATGAATTCTTGAGACAAGAATGAACTTGACCTGCTCACTGCACTTGGCATAAATCCTTCTTCACAATGAAGTGATAGCTGTCTTTGACGTGCAGAATCAAGGAGCCATGGGCAGCATCCTGTACCTGGCAGCTGGGTGGGGGGGAGCAGTCCAGGGACGCCGGTGGCAGGAGTAGCAGAAGGCAGTAGGACTTTGGTTTTAAGGCCGTTGTGACCAGTGGAAGGAAGGTTAACAGCACTGAGTATCTAAATGTTAACCCTTCTTACATGTCTGTGTCTTAGTCTGCATTGCGCTATGTTTTTTTTTCCAAATGTTTTCTTCCAGTGGACCAGTCTGTGGTGTCCCTGCAGCATAGACCCATTATTCTGTCCTGCTGTCTTTCTGCACCTATGCAAAATGAAATACATAATCCTTTCTTTTTAGTGAGCTACCCTGGGACAAGGACTGTGCTTAGAGCAGCCTTGTTCTGTGCCTGACTTGGTGCTTTGGAGAACTTACTGTAGCTGTCTGACATCCAACTACAGCAGCAAACTTCAAAAACAAAACAAAAACCAAACCCCAAGCTACACTGAGAGAGCTCTGCTTAATCTGGGCTTGGAAAGAATTGTGATGCTTGAGAGCATGTGGAGTTCAAAGTCCTTTGTGGTGTAGGGTTTATAAGATATTCTTGCAAGTGCCTTTGCAGTTAGCCTCTAACAGAAAATGGAGATCTGATGCTCTGTTAAGCAAAGTATGGTAACGTCTAACATGCTTGTACAGCTTGGTGTCAGCTCTGAGCTGTGCTAACAGTAGTGCCTCTCTTGTAGTTGGAATTCTGTGCTTATTCATGATCCAGTGAGCTGTGCTGGAAGTACTCTAGCAAGCAGTGTCTGTGCCAGGGCCCCTGGCAGGGCTTGGGCAGCCTTATGCAAGTCATGTGGTGCTAGTAGATAGCTGTTGGGCTGCAGCCCTCTTGGCACCTGGACCCCCACATTAACCTCAGCTTCTGCTTTGGATTTCAGCTGGTACTAAAAATACAGAAGATCTTTGATTCTAAGCGTGGAAAGAAGAGGGTGAAGTTGCTCAGTCCTGTGGGGAGAGAAGCGCCTCTGGTGAAAGGTACAGAGGTCTCCAGCACTGTTTGCTTCACTATAAACTTCTTGAGCAGCACAGTTCCCATATGTCCTGGGGCACTGTTATTGAGCCCTGCACCATCAGCCCCTGCAGCTCGTGCTGTGCTGACTTGACAGTTCTAAACCCTGTGTCTTGCAGCTGGAACTGTTGAGCTTTCAGCACTGCTAGGACTGGGAACACTTTAACACTGTCACAAATGGAAAATGCTGCTGCTATCTGAGCCTGAAGAGCTGGGGTACTCATTAGAAGTGCTTTTCCAAAAAAGCAGAGCAAACCGAAACATTTCCCGCAAAACCACTTGGCATGAGAACTGCCTCCGACTACTCCACTCATTGCTTTTGTGCCTCTGAAGGGCATGATATTCTTGTGTTCTTCTGATTTTGTAGCCATGGTACTACGGTCTTTATTTATAGTATATTCTGTTCAGCAACTTTGTTAATTTTTAGAGCAGCATCGAATAGCCACCTGGTTTCTGTTCTTTGCCTGTGTTCAGCTGACCTACAGGTGGTTTACTGGAAACAGTGACTTGATATCAACTCCGATTTTTGAAATTTACTGTTGTAGCATATTTGCCAGTACCAGCTGTTTTTTGCTGAATGCTTTGAGCAGGATAGGTGGGCAGCCCTGAGTGATGTTGGTCTGATGAGTCTAACCTTCTCTCTCTTTCCCAGCTTTGGGCGTTGCCCATCTTTCTTCTGCATGGCTAATAAGTGAAAACTATGTGTGTTTCAGGTGAAACCAGTGGGAATGAAAGTGATACAGAAAATCAGCCAAAAAGTGAGTGAATCACAGGGGCTGGTCCTGTCCTCATAGCACTACACATTTGAGTAAGGCTCTAATGGGATAAGCACACTGACTAGCTGCAGCTTCTGCTGAGATGGAGAAAGGGAACATCTAAGAGGCAGCATGGCCCAGGCTGGGAGCTGTTGCTGTGACAAATCAACCAGTACTTCTGCCACTTCTCCTGAGCCCTTGAAGTTTAACGCTGTTAATCTGCCAGTCGCTAGAAGTAGATTCATTTTTGGGTTGGTAGATTCACACTTAAATATGTCTTGCGGGAAATTGTCCCCGGATCACCTTTGCTTCTAACACTTGAGGTTGTTTTACCCCACTTCCTTCCCTTCTGTTTTACATGTATGATGCTGTGAAATGCCCTTTCCTCTGGGGAGAAATCACTTGGCTATTTGTCTGGTTCCACAGTCCCGAGTTTGATCATAGGCCCAGACTACAGACTTGAAATACTTGGTTTCAGCTGGTGTGGGAAGGACCAAAGGGGTCTTAGTTTCTGTGCTGGTAAGGTTTGAATGCGGAATGGTAATGGTTGGCCAGCAGCCCTGATGACTGTCATGTCTCTAAGCAAGCATTTAGCGAAAAGGACCAACAGAATTGTTTTAGACCTTGGAGGTTGGAGGGAAGCATACAGAAGGCCTTAGCCTGGAGTGAATAGTCAAGTTCCATCTTTTTATGTTAAGAAGAGTAATGGACAGTGAAGAGTCATTGCAGAAATACAGCAATAGAGTCACTGCCTGATTTAAGTTTTTTTTTCCAAAGTGTCCAGAATGTGTCATGGTGACTGGGCCACAGGAATTTCTTACATCAGAGTGCTGTGCTTGTCCTTGTGAGAGTCCGTGCTGCCTGTCAAGATGTCCCAGCCTGAGGTTTCTTGGCCAGGAGACTGGCTGTGCCTCTTGTGAATGCCCATGCTGCTTTACAGAGTAGCTGCCTGAGGCCAGGCAATTGCTGAATTGCTGGAGCTGGGCTGCTTCTCACAGCTGACCTTCCTTCATTGTTACCATGTCGTGTTGCTCTGAGATGTGTGGAAAGAATGTCAGGACAGCAGGAAAATACTAGCTCTTGGTCAAGAGGGATTCGCAGAGCTGCTGCAAGGCCAGTGCTCACCTATCTGGAACAGCCCTGTGCTTGAGGGGCTGATGCAGGAGTCCCAAGTCCTGTGGAGTGCAGCAGTGATGTTAGGTGGATGCACCCATCTCTTTTCCTCCTTCTGAAGATGGTGACGAGTCCTATTTTGTGACCTGTAGGTATGTGGCGGTATAGCCACAGGCTGGTTTTGGGTTTGTTCCTTTCCTCAGGTCAACATAGGTGCCTGCTGCAGTCAGCCTCCAAGAGGAACCCATGCTACCAAACTTTGGAGAGGGATTTGATAGAGCTTCAGGAGCAGCAGCTATTTGAGCTGTTTGTGGTGGTGTCCCTGCACAAGAAGTCACCTGAGATGACCTACACACCGCAGATCATACAGCAGTTTCCCAGCAAGGTAGGAGCTGCATGGAAACCTGCCCACAAAACACAGTTGGCAGCTGTTTTATTTCCCCTTGCAGTGTGTATCCTTCCCAAACTCTGTTCTGGTAAAGCTGCCCCGCTGGTTAAGGTACAGGCTTGGAATATAAGGCACCTTGCTTTGTACAGACCCAATGTATAGTGTTGGGCAGTTGTGGAACATCTTACCTGATTATGAGCTTAGTGTCTTTTTTCTGAACTAGGAAGGCTTCTACTCTAATTGCCTGGATATATCATAAAGCCATGCTGTACTGTGCAATGCTGCTGAGACAGCCTGTAGGAGAGGAAAGGGAGTGCAGTGCTCTGTTCCCGAAGTTGTCATGACCTCATCCTGGTAGTCTGATTTATAAACAAGGGGTGAAGCAATGTAAATGATGGTGCACAGGAATGAGAATCCCAGGGCTTTTATGCTTATCTATGCTGTCCTGGGGAAAAAAACCACCCTAAAATGGCAGTGCCATGTGTACTAGCCCCAAAAAAAGCTGAGGACTGTGGAAATTAAAGTACCGTAGCTAGAACAAGCCATTTGGAATAAGCTTTCTTTCTGTCTGTTCAGCCCAAATGGATGATAAGATCAGTGTGTGATTGAATTATGACATGGTGTACACAGTAGTTACTGTGAAGCTGAGAGGATGGAGCCTTAATGCTTGCTTCTGTGGTTCCAGATTGAAATGAATATTCAGTTGTGACCATCGAGGCTTGTACCTGTTGCCTTCTTCTAAACAACAGAACAAAAGTAGTAATTCTAGCCGTGCAATCAGGAGTAAGCCAGAGATGATTGAGGAATCTGCATCCAAACAGAGAAGGAGTTGTCAGACTCAATAAAGGGACGTTATGTAGGACTCCAGCAGGACCCATAACATCCAGCTGCATAAGGGTTTTGTGTGCAAATAACTAGTGTCTTAAATGTGTAAATGAGAGATTCACAAAATGAATAAGGGACTACAGCCAGAAAGAGTGCACAGTCTTAATTTAGTGGGTAAAGCTGAACATATGTACATAATACCTACTAAAAGTGCAAACTTCATGATGTTAGGAGGAAGAAAAGAATGTAACCAGATTTAGCTTTTCCCTGGTGCACCCTCTCAATCTGCTCATTGCCTTTGGGAAGGGCAGCACATTGTTCTTTTCCTGCTGCCCTAGCAGGCAATCAGACCCAACTGTACCATGTGTCTCTTTACCGGCTTTTATAAATGCATTAAGAAAACAAATTGGTTTCTCAGTGTTTATTTATCCTCTGCTCAAATCAAAAGTGTTTTGGTGAGTGACTTTATATGGGAAAGTCTATCATGTTGGGATCTTGCAGGAAACATTGCCCAGTAATTATGGAGGTGTTCTGATTACAGGTTTGTCTCCCTTCTAAAGATAACCTTGCTTCCAAGTAATCTGCTTGTCACCCTCTTTTTTGGGCTGCATGCCCAAGGACATCAAAGCTTTTGTGCAACTGTTACTCTGTGAAAATGCTGTACTGTTTTCCTAACTGTTCCTTCCATGCTTTTGCAGCTTGGGACACTGGAATAGCCTAGATGTGCTGAGTGAGAGTACAGTGTCTAAAATCAGCTTTATGTAATAAACTTTCCTCTTCTCAGAGGCATATCCTACTTAAATATGAACTCTCTTATTTGAAAACCTTCCTTTCGCCCCTTCTGGGCAGTTCTGAGCACGGGAAGTTGTCCTGTAGCCATTGAGGGATTTGATTTGAGCCCACACTTGGGAACTGGGACATGTGATTCAGATACACTGTTTTTGCAGTTGAATTATGAGTGATCTGCACATCACAAGCTGAACACTCTTGTGTTCCCAATTTCTTAGGAACCAAATTTCTTAGGGCCTTCAAATTTCCTATTAATAGATCTGAGGTGAGCTGATGCAACTATCATTTGGGGGGTGTGTGTGTCAATTCTAGCTTCGTTCCCCAATAAACTTGGCCATACTTGTAAATTCTTACTCAGTTCTTACCAAGATGAGCTGGGTAATTTTACAAAGGTCCGATCAGCCAGAAGGGCACAAGAGGGAACTGGCAACCTGTTACAGTCCGAATCTACGTTCTTCTATACTTGTGCATATTAGCTATCTGATGGTTCAGCATTTGGAAGTGTCGGGAAGATACTGTCTCCCATTGTTTTAAATGCTGCAGCTGTGCACCACACTTCAGTGACTTCAAATGCAAATTGTGTTACTCCTCCAGCCTGAACATCCCTTCAGACAGTCCAAGGATACTGAAGAGAGGCTAAAGGTCATTCCCAAATTCTGCTTTCCAGATCCCAAAGACTGGTTTCCTACATCAGACCTTAAAAGGTAAAGGCTTGTGATGAAAGCTTAGGTATGTGCCCGTTTTCTGGACCAGAGGAACTGTAGCCAGAGCAAGGGAAAATGGGAAAGGCTGAATCCCTAAACCCTGTGATACGGAAAGATGAGACATGGAGGTAGACTCAGAAGTGTTGCTTCTGCTCGAGCACCATCTTTCCTATAAGAAGGAAGTTTGTAACGTCTGTTCAAGGCCAGCTCGCAGGGCTGGCAAGTGTTTCTGTTGCTCCTTGGCAGAGTGGAGAAGCAACTGGGAAGGAAGAGCTGCAGTAGCTCAATGGGCTGCAGGTTTTTACACTGAGTAGAGCCTGAAGTAGCTTGCTAATCACAGCACGGGGTCTTCAGCGTAACCAGAAAGAATGGCTTGTAGTTAGTGTCTTTGTTTGTCAGTCTCTTCTCTGAACTGTGTGGTTAATTTAACCCTGACTGTTCTTTGGTTCCCCAGTGAAACATTTTCTTTTGTGTTGACCGGTGAGGATGGCAGCCGCTGGTTTGGGTACTGCAAGAAGCTCCTGGTAAGCATCTGTGTATTGGATGGAGTGTAAAGTATGCATTGATAAATGCACAGTCAAGTGCGGGATGTGAATCAGCAGCAATTTCCCATGTGGGTTACGTAGTGCCTGTGCTGCCGCCAAGGTTACTAGCCCTCTGTATGCATAAGGGAGGGAGCTCGGTGATGACCAGCAAGACAGTGAAATGGACTCTGGGCATGAGAGACAGCTTCTGGAACTGGCCATTCCTCAGGAGTCTTCTAAGTCAGAAGAGTAGAGGGAGCTACAGCAGGACGAATTCTGTGTATTAGCTACAGCATAGGTGCTAGGTTGTTTGTTGCATCCCTGCTCTCAGCATAACTGTTCCTGTTGCCTTTCAGCCAGAGGGGAAAGGGAAGCGTCTTCCTGAGGTATACTGCATCGTTAGCCGCCTGGGCTGCTTCAACCTCTTCTCCAAGGTGAAATGGGGAAAGCCTGTTACTTCTTACCAGACTTGAGTCTCTGACAACCTGCCAGCTCCAGAAAGTAACTGCATGCTTCTGTCCAGTCTAGAATTGCTTAGCATTTGTAACTCATCCCAGGAGAGCTGTGCTTCCTTGCTGCCTTTGCTTTGACAGGGCAAATAAAATGATGCTATTGCTGAGACTTGTCAGCCGATACATAGACAACTATTCTTTCAGGAAATTATTGTTGGGAAGTGGCTTCTAATAACCTGGTTATTAGATGGTGCCCCTTCACCTTCTTCTTCCGTGACCTGGAAATCAAAAATCAGGTTGGAGCTGGGGGGCAGATCTCAGCTTGTTTCTCTTAGCACCATGAGGAAAGTAGATAAAGAGGTAAAGACTGGGAAAAGCTACTGCAGGTAAAGGGCAGCTATTGCAGAATACAGGGACAAGCTTATGATGAAAGCTGATTTCTAATCATTGAGCACAGAGCTTCTAGAACAGTGTTTCAGTTTTCCTGGGGAAAAGGATGGGATGTTACTTTTCTTAGTTCTCTAACTAGTTGTGAGAATTTGATTACACTATACAAGACATTTCTTTGCAGTAGCGGGAGATTGGATTTGAGAATGGAGGGTTGTATTCTCATGTATCTGTTCCCATTTGATAGTTCAGTCATTTGAGAGGAGCTTCAGGGGTCCCAAGTGAGGGGGAAGTGGGCTGTAAGTGTGCTAGAGCCTTCAGATGTAGCTATGGCACAGGATACTCTGAGACTCGTACCTCCTCTGGTTCACCACCAGGCATTGAACCGATGCCCTGTGTATTTTCTTGCAGATTTTGGACGAAGTGGAGAAGAGGCGAGAAATGTCCCCAGCCCTAGTGCACCCATTCATGCGCAGTGTGATGGAGGCACCTTTCCCGGCTCCTGGGCGCACCATTGCAGTGCGGAGTTTCCTGCCAGGAGCAGGAAATGAGGTAATGGGAACCGGGAATGGCTGTGCGGTGGAGCGATGCCGCCTGTAAATGTCTAAAGGAAGGCCGTTGCAGAAACTGGCTTCCTGTTGAATCACCCACTATGGAAGTGATTCCCTGCTTTTTAAGGAATTGCTGCTTGGGGGTCCTCTGTGATGCCCTGCACTGGCTGCCCAGGCCACAGGGCTCTGCTTGTGAGGAGCCACCAGCACTGCTCTCCTCAGCCTGGTACTACACTGTGCATTCTCCTGCAGCACCCTGTGTCTCTGCTTGCCTCTCAGGTGATGGAACTCTGCCGTCCGCTGGATTCTCGACTTGAACACGTTGACTTTGAATGCCTGTTTAAGTGTCTGAGTGTCTCTCACATGATTCGGGTCTTTGCCTCTCTCCTGCTGGAAAGGAGGGTGATCTTTGTTGCTGACAACTTAAGGTAAAAAATGAGTCTGAGTGACTAGTCCTTTGTGAGGGATCCTGGTTTTTCTTCTGCATTTGGGCCTGTTTCATGTGCAAGCTTTTCTAACTTGTATATAGTTACATTTGAAAGCTTTTTGCAGACATTCCACACAACATGTGCATGCTTAGAATTTTGAGTATGCTCTTTTCCCAAGAGGACGTAAGGGAATGCTTCCTTTATCACTTTAGCCTGGGTTGATGCTGCTCCTAGCTCCCCATAACTGACTTTAAAAGTGGACACATGGGCCTTCTGCTGATGCACAAACAGCATACATGAATTACATTTTCCCTGAGCATTTCTAACCTGTCTCTGTAGCCGAATACTGAACGAGACATTGACAATCCACTCTGTGCTTCTCTTACCTTTCTAGCACTCTATCTAAATGTGGCCACGCCGCAGTTGCAACGCTTTATCCCTTCACTTGGCAACACACCTACATACCAGTCTTGCCAACTTCTATGATTGATATTGTGTGCTCTCCGACCCCATTCTTAATTGGCATTCTCTCCTGCTCATTACCACAGCTCCAGGACCTGCCCATAGAAGAGGTGAGAACTGGGTGAAGCTTAGTGGAGGGACAATGTCAGTGGTATGAGGCTGACCTCTCTGGAATAATCTCTGTGGATTCTGCCTTCATTCTGTCTTAATACAGACTTAAACTATTCTGGGATAGTTGGTAAACTTGCCAGGTACATGTCAGGGGTGTTCCATTGTAATCAAAGATAAATAATATTCACTGTTCTTATAGATGGGCTGCAGCTATGTAAAACTTAATGTTTTGTGTGTGAAATCCCCTGCCACTGAGGATATTTAGGGGTGGTGGATGTGTGTGTGTGTGTGAGGGGGAAGTGGTTGTTTTTCTGTATGGCAGCATACCTGGTTATAAGTGAGTGTGTTTTGTACATCTTTCCCCAGGTTCTGATTGTTGATCTTTGCGCTGACAAGCTCTTGCAAGAGGTGAGTGAAATAATAGTACCAGTTGCTCATAGTTATATGCCCAGAAAAGGCATCAATGAAAGAAAATGAAAATAAGAAATCGGCAAAAGCTAGTATTTCTATGTAGACTCCAGTGGCTGAAGAAGTGTCTTGATTCCTTTTTGACCAGTGGAAAAGGGAACAGCCTTACAAATCCTCGTTGCAAGACTGAGGTTGCATGAGGTACAGAGCTCTGCAAAACCAAAGATGCTGCTCATCAGAGCTGAATTTAAGACCAGGTACTTAGTTGGTTCATTATGTGAAGTGGACCACTAAGATTCTTTGCTGCTTTCTGTGTACTTGTTCTCTGCAGGGTGTTCTCCTCTCTTGTCTAGCTGGGGTGTTGGTTTTAGTTTGGTTGTTTTTTTTCCAGGAGTGATATTCTAGGAGACAAATTATCACAGTTTACTTGTGGTTCGCTGCTGAACTTCACCTAATGTGCTTCTACATCACCAGAGAATTAGCTATAAACATACTGGAGTATTACTAGCTCAGGAGGATATTTGCATCTGTTTTCCTTGCCTTACTGTTCTATTTTGCATTGCAGTCTGCAATTGGAGAAAGGTATTAAAGGATGGGGTTTTTTAACCATAATGTTGAGACTTCTCATATTTTCTCAACAGGCATTTGTTCTTGTGTGTTTCATCACTGGTGTAATAAGCCTGAGTTTGTGTTGTGGATATAGTGTACGTTGTTCTATGTTGGCCAGTTGCGTGTGTGATTCTAATACTACGTAGTCAGAGAGTGCTGTGCTTGTGTTTGTCATTTCTGTGGCTACAAGGCACATGTATCATCTCCACCAAGATACACCATATCATAGAGTAACTTCCCTGTTTTAGGCACGTTACGAGTATTTCTCATGTGTTCACAATGAGCAGGTTCAACTGATGATAGAAATAACACAGAAATGCTTTCGTGGCCATTTTTCTCTTTAGGTATCAGATGAAGATGCGATCCTGCCTGATAAACTCCAGGCTGCGCTTGTGCAAATCTTGGAAGAACGAAGTGAAATCTTGTCACATGTGCAGAGTGATACACAAGGTACATCTGCGGAGAAGTGTTTTCACATTAGCAAGTCTCTACAGTTTCCATGTAGTTGGTATGAAAATGAGCAAATGGAAATAAACACTAGGAAGCGACCTTTTAGAAACCTATTTTCCTGTGATCATCTTTCTTGTGAATGTGTTAAGAAAGAACTTTGGTGTCCCAACAATTGTTCCTCTTTTCACAGAGAGTACATGGAAAACTCCAGTCTTCCTTGACCAAGTGCGTCAGTTCCCATGCTTTGAGATTTTTCGAGTGCCAGAGAGAATGTTTTTCTTAAACAGAATGCAGCACGTTTCTGTGCTTTAGAGAGTAGTCTGACAGATCATTTTCAATTGAGCTGCTTTATGCATAATCCATCAGATAAATTGAATGTGAGAATTTTAAAAAGCATTGAGCAGCTTGAGAGAATGGTGTTGACAAATTACGTAATTCCACACACATTAGAAGCAACAGTTAGTTTTCCAGTGTGTTTGTGTTCTGTAGTTTGCCTAATTCTTTAAGAGAATTAAACTTCAGAGTGCTATGAGCTTACAGCTTATTAGTCATTAGATGTTTTGACAGGTGAAAAGAAATTACGAATGCTTTAACTACTGGAAGAGCTTTAGAATGGAACTTGTCTCAGCTGCAGCAGGAAGTTGACATGGGAGAGAAATCTTAGTACTTGGGCTGTGGCTTCTTTGATATCAAACACTCCTCTGGAGTGTCCTCCTAGTCTGAGACACTCAGCTGAAAAAGTAACTGCTGCTTCTCTTTTAGAAGAGGAGTGACCAAAGTGGTGAATGTAGGTGGAAATTTCTCCTCTGTTGTCCTCTTCACAGGTGACATACCTCTTAACTCCTTGGTCTCTGAAGCTTTTGTGCAGTTCTTTGTGGAGATTGTTGGACACTACTCCCTGCACATGAATGTCACAGAAAAAGGAGAGCGGGTGTTTCAGTGGGAACGATTCCGTAAATCCCATGTGTCACGCAATGTGCGTCGCTTCTTGCACTTCTTCATGGAAACACAGATGTTTGCAGGATTTATACAGGATCGAGAGCTGAGTAAGAATGTGGTCAAAGGTGAGGTTTGATCTTACTGTCTTATTTTACAAAGTCACTTTTCAAAGTAAATGTCGTGTGACTTTGACTCTTAAGAAGCCTTTTGTCCTGGCGAGTTACCCTGTTGGCATTTTGGCATATGTCATAGTTCTATGCCTTTCTAATTACTCAACAGAATTCATGTTACGAAGCAGAGAATTTTTGCATCTCTCTCCTTTCTGGGCTTGATCCTGCAGCTTCCATTACACGCCTCATTACATTTTTGTAATGTCCTTGTTAATGATCTAAGATGTCACCTGCTAAAAGATGGAATAGCTCACCTAGGTGAGGGGATTTTTTAATTTTTATTTTTCTCTTTAGGCCTCTTTGAGGTCCGTGCCTTGGAGTATTTGGAGAGTATTTCAGAGACAGAACCAACTGGAATGAACAAAATCCTTCGCAACCTTGGTAAAATGACACTGTTCCTTTTAGTTGATTTTTTTTTTTTTTAACAAGTTTGGCTGTTGAACAGCTAATTGCATGCAAAAAGAGAGCAGGGCCCGTTCATGCCTTGTGTGCTTAACATCTGTCCCTTCAGGGGACGCTGAACGCTTTGTACGATTTTTCTGTTATTTTTAAGCTTTTGCATGTTTAGATAGAGGGAGCTGCCCCTCGGAGGGCTGTCTGAGATGGTTTCCTGGCTTTGGCCGCGCTGAGGGGGCAGCGGTGGCCACAGTGAATCCCACCGCACCGCAGCCCCTGATGAGTTTTTTTTTCTCCGCAGGAAGCAAAATTAAATTTCTTCAGAAGAGATGAAGGAGCGCGGCCGGCGCGGGCGCCGCCTCCCCGGAGCCGGGCTGCGCTCTGCCAGGGGCCGGGCCGTGGCCGCGGAGCCCCGGGGCTGCGGCTGCCGCCGCCAACAACGCCCGCACGGCTCAGCCCGCT
>JAVJGJ010000035.1:7238363-7251899 GCA_035590215.1 Microhierax caerulescens | reverse complement strand
AGCGCGCCCGCGGCCGCCGGTGCTGCTTGGGCCTGGCCCTGGGCCGCCCGCACGCCCGGCCCCAGCTTGCGTCGTATTTTCAGGCGACGACCGAGGCTCGGGAGCTGTTGGACGCGGAGTGGGGCCGGGGCGCCCTGCGCCTGGTGTTTCGCCTCGGCCTTCGGGGGTGCCGCGGCAGAGGCGTGCCCGCGGAGCGGTGCTCCTTCTGCCGCGCTCGGAGGCGCGGCTGGAGCGCGGAGTGCGGGGCCGCGCCGTCCGCCTGTCCCCGCGGCCGGGTTCCGCGGGCCGGGCTGGGCACCGCCGTGCTGCCGGTCCCTCGGCTTGTCGCGCCCGCACTTCGCTTCTGTGGCACCAGGCGGGCGCAGGCGTCTCCTTCCCGGTGTTTTTATTAAGATCGCAGCTTGGATTTTATTTTTTCATGTTCACTGTCCAGGGGTGGAATTGAAAAGCTTCTGGAGCTTTTAATGGGGTGACTCGCACGTTGTGGTCTGTGGACCAAACTAGGTCCCTGGCAAGTGGTTTTGCAGGTCTTAACCAGGCCCTGTGGTCAGAGACCTTGTTTGGTTTTAGCGAGGACCAGAGCCTTTCCTGTGTTTCATAGCGAAGGAATTAACTTAGCTCAGCAGTGGTCCTTTCATCCAGACTGTTCAGGAGCGGTTCATCTAGGATGTGGTCTTAGAAAGCCCATCAGTTTTAAAAAGATGATGCGTTAAATATAGTCCATAAACGCCCTAACTGAAGCACTTGGTTGGTCTTGTAATCCTTTTTGTTAAATTTCAGATTCTACATTTTGCATTATGTATACAGAACTGGGGAAACCAGGTTTCTTTTACTAGCAATTAGCAGGATTATCTGAATCCTGCTATGTCTGTTAAGATACAAGTACGGCAACAACATGGAGCATAGCTTCTGAAGTATATAAAAACTGGAATATCAATTCTCGTTCTGCGTGTTTTGAAGAGTGCTTGATGGTGTGCTTTGGTGAAATAAGAACTAGTCTTTGGATTGCTGTGTCAAAAACTTCTGGGTGATGTGAGCAAGGTGTGCATGTGGGGTCCAGGGGAGTAAACTGGTAAAGGTGTGTGTGATCCATTTGTAGTGACAGGTAATTCTGCCTGACCAAATGCGTTACCCAGCAGCTCAGTTAAGAACGAGACCCTGACCAACCAGAAGGTGCAATTTTGTGGGTGGCGTGCTCTGCACATTGTAAATGGGATCAGTTGAATGGCATATGAAATACCAGTAAATTGGGTACAAAACGGACCTTCTCAACATACCAAGAAGTACCGCGTTGCTTTGTCATGCAGGTTGCTTCCCTGTTGGCATGGGTTTTGATAGTTGTGAAGTGTTACTTCCACTTCTGCTGCTTCTTTGGTCTCTCTAACAATGAGCAGGTGTTTTTTTCATGAAGGAAGAGTTAATGAGAAGTGGTACCCATAGCTCTGCCTGGAAACAGATTGCACTTAACTGCAGGCTCTCACTGCGGGATTATATGCCGTGCTATTTTATAAGCATTTAAATTTGCCTGCTATTTTTCAGTGTCTCTACACCTAGAGAAGATAATTACAAGTGCTGTGGAAAAGAGCTGAGTTTTTCTTTTGATATTTTCCTGGTTGCTTTCTTAATAAGTTTCAGATTTTGCTCTCTAGGAGTTGTCTGTACTTAAAATAGTAAATATGTGTATTTATTGTGTAATAACTGTGGAAGCTACTTACCAGGAGTTGACTGCGAGGTTGGTACCTACGGGACAGTTCTCTGAGTGACAGTACCCTTTCCTGATGAAAGCACGCTGCTGCTCTGGTGGGGAAAAGAACAAGCATGCTTGGGGGCAGAAGTTTGTGGTCTGTGTCAGCATCTCTTCTGCCCTGTTGCCAGTCCCTTGAGAAACACAGCTAATGAAGACAGCAGAATGGTCTCAATTACTAAAGTTTAAAACAATTATCTAAAGCTGTGGTTTGCTGTATTGTAAAGAAGTAGCACTGGTGAAAGATTTTTTGTTGTTGTTGTTTACATTTCTGTTGGAGAAAAAATTAGAAGGTTTTTGTTTTATATAATTAAAACATACAAATTTTTATGTCCTTGATTTAACGTAAAGAAATAGCATCAGTTTAATAGCATCATTCAGTTTAATGACTTATTAGGTCATTGGAATGTGTGTTTTATTTGGTGGATAGATGATTTCTTAAGGTCTGGTGTTTCAGCTGTCCAACTGGACCCTTCCTTGCAGATTTGAATAGGTTGTGAGAAAATGCCACCTTGTATTTGTATGACAGTATTCTGGAAACTGTTTATTTCAAAGTGAGACATTTCAGATGGTTACAGATGCTGCAAAACAACTTTTTATGTGCCCACTGCTGCATCTGCTCCTGGGAAGATAGGTTGTTTTGAGGTTTCACTGCCTCACAGAGATACTTACAATCTCTCTTAAGAAGATTATCTCAATGGAGGGAATGTGTGGCTCTCCCAGCTCCTTGTGAATGTCTCAGTCTTCAGTAGGCTAAAAAAAAAAAGCTGCAAGATGCTTTCAGAGAGCTCAAGGGAAACACACACAATTGATTAATATGTATGTATGTATAACTTGAGGAGCAATAAGTTTACTACTAAGCGTTATACGATATAGTACCATAGATTATATTGATACACTGAATTCAACTCCCGTACCCGGTGTTTGTTTATTTAGAAACCGTGTATTAATCACACCTTAAATTTTGCAGTAACTATTTTTAATTTGCTTTCGAAGGGGGACATAAAAATGGTATGATGCCTGGGAGAATGTGACATATCACTTACATTGAGTTCAGTAGTAGTTACTGTATTTTCGATCTAGAAAGCTGAAAATTCTTGCATCAACTAGGCTGCTTAAGCTATGTAAATGAGGCAGTGTGAGTTTTGGTGAGTGTTAGTACATGTCACCTGAATTCTCTTGATTCTTTAGCTTTCTCCTGTGTTGATGAATGAGGGCCATGAATAATATATGCTGGAGCCCAGCAGAGGCTGGGTGCTGGAAAGTGTTCAGTTCATACTCGTATCACTGAAAATCTTGGTCTGAAACTCTAACTTCAGTCTAAATTAATAGTGTATTTTAAAATAATGTTTTTAAATGTCTGAGAACATTCTAGGCATACGTTACTTTTATAAGAATTTGTTATCTCACATCAAATGATGTGAAATTTATGTTTGTGACTGTTAGAAATGGGTTTTTCTTGTTAAAAATGATCTGTTGTCTGTTCAGTGCATGCATGACAGTTGTGATATAAGAAAGGATTGTTTGTCAAAAAAACTCCCACAAACAAAAGCAAACAACTGAGTGAGTGGACCTTGAAAGCAGTTAATTAAAAAAACCCAACCCATTTATATTCTTATAAATTTCAGTCTGATTGTGTCACTTGCTTGACCTGTGAGGGTTTATTTTGCGGTCTAATCACTGGAACAGGGGTTTTGATGGTATGGCCATGCTGAAACATATTTGGACCTTTACGCTTCCGAGAGAAGTAAATATTATGCATGTGCAGTAACTACTATTGGTGTTCTCAACTGATAAATGAAACCTGGCAGAGATTCATTCCTTAGAGGGCTGCACACATGCCAAGTTTGAGCTTAAAACGGAAGTTTGAGTTACGAGATTGCATGAGTGCTTGCAAATATTTCCTGGACTGTGCGGCTTTATCATCATTATAACAATGTAAACATCTGAGATGATTTTGAATTTTCTTATGTTCACTTAGTACTTTTGTGTTGGGAATCAGCCTGGTGCATTTTAACCCAAATCAAACACATGTGTTTAAAACCAGATGTCTAAAACTATGCTGTTCGCTCAACAGTAGTTACGATTGTACAGGGTTGATGACTTGATTGTCAGTGGATGATGTAGAGTTTTAGGCTGGTGCTAATTGATGCCACATAAGTATCAACAGAAAATCTAAGCCGCTTCTTTAAAATTAACATTCTGGAAGGAGTGTGCATGGCACAGGTTGATGGGGACTGGCAGGTGTCTGGCTCACCCTCTCTCTCTCGCTCTCAGAGCTTTTTGTCCTTGCCCAGTTGTGCAGTGACTGTATGCTGGGATGGCAACTTCACAGCTTCTTAGAGCTCCCGTTGCAGCATTTGACCATCCTGGCCATAAATGTGAAATAAATGCAGCCTTGCAGCAAGTTTTGCCTTGTTCCTGTTTGGGTGTAGTGATTCCTGTCCTCTTACTGTGCATCTCTGGGAGGACCCTGCTCTGCCCCGTGCCCCAGCAGGGGCTGCGGCCTCTCCTTGCGCTGGGTGCTTTGGCCCTGGACACCTGGGTCACCACCCCGGGCTTTGTCCTGTCCTGGGGAGGCCCGGATCGGGCCCGGTATTCTGGAGTGCTGGGCAGGGCGAGGATCCTGCCCGGGGCCTGCTGGCGCGGCTGCTGTTTGCTGGAGGGGCTGCTCTTGGCTTCCGTTCAACTTGTCTGTAAGGTACTTTAGTACCCTAAAATCAATGTTTCAGGTGAGGTCAAAGTTACTTTTTTTGTTTGTGTTCTTAGGGTTTTATTATTCTTGAATGTCATGAAGCAACTAAAGAATTGATAAAGATTTTCATATTACAAACTAGAGCTTACGTTAAAGGAGTTGGATCTTCTGAAAATACAAATTTTAGGGTGTAAGTAGGGATAATTAGAAGTGCAAGTGTTTGGGTTCGATATTTAAATAGACTTTGAGAGATACTTTGAATTTCTAATTTTGAACTGCAGGAAGAACCCCCGTGCCAGTGCAGTGCTGGGGGGGTGCCAGCGGCGAACACTGCTGCTGAAGTGAGTGTGTGGCATCTTGTCCCTTGATCATGTACGTTGCGCCCTCCCCCATTCAGACCAATTACCCCTCACCCCGTACTAAGTTTTGCATAGCCATTTTGCCTGGCTGGCTGTGACTCTGCTCCCCTTCCCTCCCTCCCTCCCCACTTGCCCCTCTCTAAGGCCAGGGCCACGGTGCTGGCGGCTCCCAGCCAGCTCCTTCAGTGTTGGTAAACAAAAACCAGAAAACCCAGAAACGAGAAAACCAGATTGAGAGGATGGTAGTGTGTGCGTTTGGCTAGGAAGTAGGCTAATTCTCACTGGCTCGGGAAGCCTTGCACTTACAGGGGTCGCCTCTGAAACATCTGATGAAATTCCAGAAGGGAATTTCTAGAAGTGTGGGGGTTAGGGAGCAGAGGAAAAGATTCAGAAAATTCCAGGGGTTTTTCTTCTTTTGCAAAAGTAGGTATGAGTTGAACACGTGCCCCTGTGTCTTGCCTAGGAAGGATGTACCAGGGGCAGATCAGTCTACTTCATCTTGTGTTAAAAGTGCCTAGAGTCTGAATTCCTTAATATCAAGCTGGAGTGGGGATGACGTAGGCTTGACATAAACTTTCCCTGGAGGCGATTTCTCTGGTTTGATCCCACAGGACTGGAAGTAGAGAGAATCAAGCCGGTGCCTCTCAATCTCTGCAGCTCTCAAGCATTTTTAAAATTTGGAATATATTTTAGTGTTTTCAGGATTAAGATGTCAGACTGGGGAAGCGAATTCTGAGCAGGTTTTTGAATAAATTTCCTGTTGAAACTAGTTCAAGATGAAGGTTTTCATAGTTACATTAACCTGTTGAAAAAATTGCCTGTTTTGAGATGCATGCAAAATAGCAGTCAGAGAAATGTTACCCTTGGGAAACTTTAAACATAAATATATACAAAGTATTCTCATAGTTCAGAGTTACAATTAAGAAGAATAGTGGTGTTGCAGCTTTAGGTGTTAGCTGGCAACTAAAATCACCTTCTATTTGAAATCTTAACTTTGAAATGTTGCATTGTGGTTTGCTGCTGGATTATGTTGCAGGTTTTTTAGCAGTCTTTCTGTTCTTATGAAAACTAAATTACTTTCTCTCCTCAGTTTACCTCCCTGTTGTGTTTTCTGACATTCTTCGATGTATCTGTGGTCTAGTTTAGTGCGCTTTATCCAAATCATAAGCAGTTAAAAGGATTACAGAGATGCCACTCTCATTAGTGTTCCTAATAAAGGCTTTGACTGACAAATAAGAACGTGGAGTGTGCAATGTAAGGAAGGTGTCACTCCTAGCAGTTGTGTAACTAATGGTTCAACGTGTTGCCTAGTAAAACTTGTGCTGCCTGCCTCTTCGACACAACTCTTCACCTGAGGAGTTGCGAGTGCCCTTAGAAGAGCGGGGACAGCCCCCGCAGGAGCTGCCGGGGGAGCTGGAGCAGCACGGCCTTTCCGTGGCTTTGCAGTGCCATGTTGGGGCAGGGGCAGCAACCGCCCTCGGGCCGTGGCCCGTGTTCCCGTGCCGTCCGCCCGCCGCGCCGTCCGCCCGCCGCGGGCTGTGCCTGGAGCCCCGTGTCCCGGGCTCTGTCCCTTGCGCGGATGCGGCTCTCCCTTGTGGACCTCAGCTCAGGGTAGTGTCTCGGGCAAACGGCTCTTTTGGCTGTGTCAGGAGACTCCTTAGGAGTGTGTCACAAGGAATCTGGGAGTCTCTTTTCTCCCTCTGTTGCAGGCTGTGGAAACTCTGGTAGGGAGGAATGGCTCATGGTGTGAGAAGATGGCAAGTGAAACCTACCTCCCTTTGAGTGGGGTTGGCAATGCAAGGCAGGCTTTTCCTACCTGCTGGATTGGTGACTCTCAAACCAAATTTCCAGGTAAGAAATTATTCCTGCTTCTCACTTAAATCAGCCTATAGGTAGGGTAAAAGGAGAGGGAGAAACCTCAGTTTAGGCTACGTGCTGTGTATAGTGGTGGATGGGGGACAGTAAACATGGATGAACAAAAACGTTTTTGCTGCTCTGGATAACATCTGGAGAAGTGTGTGTCAAAAAGTAGAATCTGATCTGAACTGCACGATAAATTGGAAATGGCTTGTAATTTATTTTGGCACAGTGCTGATGGAAACGACAGGGAAGGGAAAATTAGGCACATACTTATAGCTGTGTATATCGAGTGGAAGGGAGGTAGTAAGTATTTGTGCTCGTGGTTGTTACAGGTCTTGTACGCTGTGGGTTTTGTGATGGAAGTATTAAAACTGGTGATGTCGGTGCTCCTGAATGCAATGAGAGAAGCTTGGAAGCCTGCTCCTGTTATCTGGTGCTCTTGTAAAATAGTTCATTGTTTTCCATGGCCTTTTAGGTCCATGGGCTAATTGATTGTTCTTGGATTTCTTCATGGAAGTATTTGCAGGAGCATCTGTGGATGGCCGTTGAAGTTTGGGGGGGTGTGTCCTTTTTTTTTTTGTACCTAAAGTATGCCTGTGTTCCTGTAGTCAGTGCTGTTGGCAGTGTTTGATGATAGTGTACTGTAAGTCAGAAAGGAATGGCCATTCAAAACATTTTAGACCCTCAGTGCAGAGTCTGATGTGACACAGACAATATTACTATTTCTTCTAATATTTTTGCCAGAAAGAAGCATTTCTGGTTTATGGTTAGGTGAAACCAAGCTATATGGGATTTGAAATGTGAAGTCTGAAAGAAGCCTCTTGATTCTCAACTCTTAGCTTCAGTGCTGCTGTTAACCTCTGGAGTATTGAGTTGTGGCTTCAAAATAAACTGAAGCCATCTTTGAGAATGTAGAAAGTCTTTATGGTAATAATTAGGACTGGGGGAGATCGTAAACCAGTCTGACATTCATAATTTCTATAAATGTATCTAATTCTAATTCAGCTGTGGTTTAGAAAATAATTTGCTCTTTTAACAATATTTTTCGCTGTGTGCTGTTCCTTGGAAGTAGTTATGTGCCTTGTCTGAAAGCAGTTACGGGGCAATGTGTGTACTATGTGTACTAGGGCTAACGTGTTTGTTTTGATTGAGGTTATTTTGGAGGAGGGGTTGCTTTTTTTTTTTTTTTTTTAAACAGTATTAAGCTTCTAATTTAAATTGCAGAAAAACAGTGTAGGTAAGTTCTGCTGGAGTGTAAGTAGGATGATAATTTTACTTTTGCTTTTCTTACGTAATAATTTTTTTGGACTGAAACTGGCAGTGCAACCTTGTTATTCTAGTAAATTATATAAACACCTGAGCCTTAGTTTGTCCTAAAATATTTCATTAAACTTTTACCATAAAATTAATGAGCTTGCAAATTATCTCAAGTTTTGACAAATAAGGATATCTTTGTTTTTCTTCAAAGTAAATGCAATTTCAGTGTGATTTTTCTCTATTTTTCCCTCTCTTCACAAAATCAGCCACATCTGTACTTTTTCAGTAATGCAGTCAGGTTTCTAGTACAAGTTTCTAGTGCTGCATTAACTTGTTTTATATTAGATTAAAAGACTGGGACATGAGTGAGTATGATACGTATCATATATATACGCCATATAATATTGGAAAGCTACTGTTGGAAATAGTGGGCATACACACAGCCAAGTGTAGCGTGCTGAGTGAGAATTGCAAGACTTAGGATTGTGATCTGTTGAGATGCGTGCAGAACACTGGTGGTTCCTTGTGTGCAAAATATATTTGTTTTTTGAATATGGAGGTGGCAGAAGTGGGTGTTTGACTGTCAGAGCAGTGTTTGTGGACTCCCCATTCCCTGTGTCTTGTCAGACAGAAGCAGCGGGCAAGATGGAATTACCTGCGGTCAGAATCTAGCCCATGGGCTGCCAGTTGTATTGCTCCTTTGACATCAAAAAGCTTAATTTTATTCAAGACTTTGGTGATTTGTCTAATTTAAAACTAGAACAAAACCTGCCTTACAGGAAGCAGTTTGCATCTGTGGAATTTGACTTTGCGTTGTGTAAAGATTATAGATCTTGGGCTGCTTTTTTTTTTCTTTTTTTTTTTTTTCCCCATGTTATTTTGTGTGATTAACCCAAGACAGCCCTAAAATTTGGGTTTTGCTTTGGCCGGTTTAAATGCAATAGTTTTAATGATAAACATTTGAAATTTTTGTTCTGTGAGAATATAGGTGTCAGCTGCCAGGTGGCTTTCCTATAGTATTCCCTAAATAATTTTCTGTCTCAGTAGTAAGAAAATCTCTAGGCTCAGCATATGGGGGAGGCTTCATTCTTTCTATGAAAGCTGTTGTACGTGTAGGTACTGAAATACTGGTATTTTTTCACATCCTGCTCTTGAAGTGTGTCTGGTTTGTTGAGACAGGAAACTTTTAGTTTGATTATTGCTGCTCTGCAGTGAGTCTGTGTTCTGAAGCCATTGTTAATTTTAGCACTTGAAAAAATTAATGCTAATTTACTACTAATGTAATTAATCTCCCTGAAATAAGTCCTACTGTTCTAACTGAATATCCACAAAGGAGTTGAACATCATTTAATTATACTTACTTTTCAAAGCAGTTTCAGGTGTACAAGTGTATAAAAAAATCCCAGTTACTTTGAAAGCTTCTTGAAAATTATATTCACAATAAAACCATATAGGAACTTGTTTTAAGACTAGATGACACTTCTGGAAAAAAAGTGTTAACCGCTGCATTAGTGGTAATACCTTTTCAAACCTTTAACGTAGGTTGTTCATGGAACATCTTTGAATGTCAGTTTGGTTCATGTAGCAACTTCTTTGCAGCTCCACTGAGGATGTGAAACTCTAGTTTAGCAATTACAGAGAATAACAAAGCAGGATACTGGAAGGGAAGGCTAATTGGTATCTAATGTTAAAGCTATGTGTGTACATCTACATCTACGTATGCGAAGTGCTGTATGTGCTGCAGGAAAAGCAGGTGTAGTTGGCACAAGAGCATTTTCTGCTACTGACTCATGGGGTTTTTGGCATTAGCCTTCCCTGCAGAACACTATTTAAAAAAACTCTGAAACCTTCAGATCGTTCATATTACTGCATCTGCCTCGACCTCGTGGAAGAAGGTTATGTTAGAAAATATCCTCTGTTGTATCTGGGAGAATATTGTGACATGCTAGTGTTTTGGCATTCTAAGGAATGTCACTAAAGTCACACCTGGCTATCGCACACCTCTCTTAATACTTGTCTTGAGACAGACTGAACATCAGGTGGTTATAAGAAGTAATTAGCAGACTCCTTGAGTTTAACAAACTAAAATGAGAGGAAAAAAATGACTATATGCTTGGCTGAAAACACATGTTATTTCAGGAAGAAATCAGTAGAAAATACTGAGTATGATGTAGAAATTGTCATGACTTCATCCTAGGCAAAGGATCTTTTCCTGAAGATGTGCGTGTGTAGTTTTGGGGTTTTTTTGTTTGTGGTAGTGTTGCTGGGGTGGGTTTTTTTTGGGGGGGAAACCTGTTTTACATGGGTAATGGCTGGTTTTTAAGGGTAATGTCAACTGTGGAATCTGTTCATTTACCCAGGTGAAACGAGCGGTCTGAGGATTTTGTGTTCATTCTTGTCATCTTCTGGTTCTGGTTATGTTGATTTTTCACCCTCTTTTTCTTAAAACTGGGATGCTTTTTCTGTTTTGCAGTTGGTGTAATCAGATGTCCAATATGCCGCCAAGAATGCAGACAGATAGATCTGGTGGATAACTACTTTGTAAAAGACACGTCAGAAACACCAAGCAGCTCCGATGAGAAGTCAGAACAGGTATGGCACTTTCCTGCTTGCTGGGATTCATGTGCTGGTTTTGGTTTTGTACATGTTAGTGCTTTCCAGGAAAATAATGGTAACTAACTGTTTTCCTTTGCAAGGTGTGTACAAGCTGTGAAGATAATGCTAGTGCTGTTGGATTTTGTGTAGAGTGCGGGGAATGGTTGTGCAAGACTTGCATAGAAGCTCATCAGCGAGTAAAATTTACTAAAGATCATATGATCAGAAAAAAAGAGGATGTGTCTTCAGGTGAGTGTCTGGATATCACTTAGTCCTGCCTGTAGTAAAAATATTTTCTCTTTGACACATGTAAGAAGAGAGGGAGGATTATTTAGGTAACAACCAGCTGTATAGCTTTCCCCAAAGATTTGGGGAGAGTTTAGTAAAAAGCTACCAGTGCAAAATCAGTAGCTCTAAAAATAGAGGGAAAAATAATTTTTAAACTAAAATGGGTTATTTGCTAATATTTTGTACAGTTTGATGTCCAGTGTAAAAACAAACAAAAAAAAAAAAAAACCCAACAAAAAAAAAAACAACCTTAAGTACAGAAGAAAGAAGGAGGCTGCAGCCTTTGGGAAGGATTTAGATCCATTCTTGGTAATCCTTTTATTTAGTAGAATAACTAATTAAATGGAGGGGTTGAAATCTGGAGAGCACTGACATATTGGTAATCATCTCTATTGGCCAAGGAAATTAAATAGTACATTTTGCAGTACTTGGTTGTAAGGAGCAATTATAGTTCTCCCAGGAGAGAAGTACGTACAGATACGCTTATAGTGATACTCAGTATGATGCTGCTGTTGCATTGATATTGCTGATTAAATGTGGAATTTGAATTTGTTATTTATTTTTGGTTTAACATCTCTGTCAGTTAGCAAAATTTAATGTGTGAAGTGTGCGTACAGTTTGTTTAGCTTTATTAGAACTTAATTCTTAAACTCTATCATTTCACCATATATTGTTTGTAACCTACTGAGGTGATGTGGAAAACATTCTCAAAACAGGCAGAAAGTAACTGGATTTTAGCTTAGGAGGTTTTATTTGTAAATGGGGTAAAAGTTCTGATTTAAAGTCCCATAGGTTCTAGACAGTCTAGATGTATATGAAGACTGATCATATTGAAGAGGGAAGATTTTGACATTTTGCTCTCCTTACATTTTAAATAAATTAAGATCTTCATGATTGTGTCATCATGCTGTTTCAAAGGAGTAATGCTGCTTTGCTTCTTGCCAGCTGTCATCAAAATTGTATTAATAGTTAAAAAGTTTGCTATTGAGTTTCGTTCTTTTAGACAACAATCTTAATTCACTTGCTCTATCGAATTAACTTCATTTTTGGAGAAGTTTCTCTGTATGTCTTAATGGGTGTTTTTTCATAAGAAATACTACCTATGTAAGTCAAAATGTATTAATCACAGCAGATGAGAAACCCTTAAGGTGAAATCAAATTACAGGGCGCTACAAAGAATTACTAACATCTGCCTTAGGAGTGCTGTATTGTGACTGTCAAGGTGACACTATAGCTCCGCTTCCTCCTCAATAACCTGAGTGGGGAGGTGCTGAAAAATGGCTCTTCCAATAAAGTAAGCTTTCTGTCAGGTTTAGGATGGTGTTCATGAAGATGGAAGCCCACGTGTAGTTGGTATGTTAGTGTATGGCGAGAATGTCACCTGCCTTCGACCTGCTGTACAGTGGTCCTTAGTAACTCTCTTGACTGTGGGGAATGGCTATTAATTATTTTCTTAGAGGAGCTTGTTCCCTTCTTTCTTGTTAGACTTTAAGATATGTCCTGGAGCCTTTAAAGTTCTATTAAGGAGTGTAGATCAGCTGTAGATTCATGAGCTCTCTTTCTTTGCAATAACTTGCATGGTATAACAAGCTTCAGAAACGTTGGAGACTGAGGAAGACATTCATGTTTTAATCCTTACCTGCTGTATCTTCCAAAGGCTGCTTTCCTCTATGCTAAGCTCAAAATATCTCTAGAAGACTGTGCAGCACTTCTTAGTAAAATTCGAACTTAAATTTTTTGACATTGTCTGTTATTTGCTTAAGAGGAAAAGTTAAGCAGTTTTGCTGGGGTTTAAGGAACTCTTAATGCAGGCAATGTTTGCTTTGCATTTACCACTTCAGTTGCATATGACTTAATGAGGTTTATAAAGGTCTTGAAGTGATAATTTAGAAAACCTCTGGGTGTCTGACAGTATAAAGGTTTGCGAGGTTTGATCCATCCTTCAGTGTGTCAGAGATGAAATTGCATAACATTCACTTTTTAAACTTTTGCACGCCATCCTGGTGTTTGTGTACAGTTTTTATGTTCCTACAGGTGCCAGTGTCTTTTGAGTGTTTGTGACAGGAGAGGAGTTCCTCCTCCTCCTCCTTGAATACAGTAAAGCGGAAACAGCTATAAACCACTGGCACTGTAAATATTGCAATGAGAATGCATTTGCGGTAACTTTAGGGTGAGAACAGGCCTGTAGTTGTCTTTGTCTAAATTCTTTGTTATTACTTAGCTTGGAAGTTAGTCGTTTTGCTCTTCAGATTGTCTAAATTTTATTTTAAAATGCAAAAATGGTTTATTTTTAAAAACAGAGGCCGTGGGAGCATCTGGTCAACGTCCTGTTTTCTGTCCTGTCCACAAACAAGAGCAGTTAAAACTTTTCTGTGAAACATGTGACAGGCTGACATGCAGAGACTGTCAGTTACTGGAACACAAAGAACACAGGTACAAATATTACCATGTCTTAATTCCTGTGGTGCACTTTCTCAGAGGATGAAATGACATTGATTTAAAACAGTCGTGTCACCAGTACTGTTGCATTTACTCTGTTGGACTGAAATGATCCCTTGCAAAGGAGAACCTGTGTGGAGTGCTGAAAACTTTAAGGGATCAATTAGTTGAGCTTTGTCAAGTATCTTAAGGGCAGATTCAAAACAATGTGGTCTGAGGCGATTTGGTGTGATTAAGGTGTTAACTTGCCTAGTATTTACCAGTGCTGTGGCTCTGTTCAGGACTTGAATAGAAATTGC
>JAVJGJ010000035.1:7225564-7238298 GCA_035590215.1 Microhierax caerulescens | reverse complement strand
TAATTTTTTGAAAGGACATATTATGCAACAGTCTCTTAAATTAGGGTGATTTTGTAAAGGAAGGTATAAATTTTGCCTTGTAGGTTAGTATATTTTTCTAGCACAGAGGGAAAAGTTGTTTGGGTTTAGTTGATTGAAAGTTGCCTCATTCCAAGTAAAAAGAGATGATGGGTTTTGTCTCTGGAGCTTGCTTTTCTTTTAGCTGCTGGAAAAAAGTTGGAACCTGTTAAGATACATTAAAACTTCCTGTTTAAGCAGCTGTCAGGCCATTGTTTGAAAAAGTATTTTGCAGTGTTATAATAGAGAATCTGGGAATAAATATGTATTAATTGGCCACTGCAACACTGCTTTTCCTAGTCAATCTACAAGTATCACTTGTTTGTAAAGGTGCTTGACAATACATTGCAATATTGATTTTAGTGGGTTTTGGTTTTATTTTTTCTCATTGACTGCTTCGGCAGCCTAATGGAAAACATTTACTTTTGAAATTAGTACTATTAAAATACTAACAACCTTGAATATTCCTGCTCTGTTCTTTCATAGGCTTGATCGTAAGTGTCCTGAAAGACACACATGTCCAAAAAGCGTTGTCTCCTAGGATATATTAACTAACTTTTTATAGTTGGTTTCTTTGCATCTGTTTTGTGCATGATGCTAACTGATTAACAGATATATCTTGTTCTACTTGCCTGTTCTCTTCCAGTAAGAGAAGGCTTTGCTATTAACATGCTTTATTGCAGAGTAAAAATTGTTCTGTGTGCAGATGTGAATTACAGATGAGTAGGGCAACTGCTTCATCTGCCATGAAGTACAACTGAGAGTTTTATGAATGTCACGAAGTCATTGAAGGGAAATCATGGCAAGTGGAAACAACAATTGAGTTTAATCTCCTGTTTACTTTTACCTGAAATCCTAATAGTTTGCGTCAAAGGAGGATGAATCACCATTTCAGTAGCAATGTGGTCCAGTCTTCAGTTTAGAATTGCAAGGGAAAGAATTGCAGGAGATTCTGTAGAAAGCTGACATTCTTTTAGTAGCCTAGTGGTGTGTAACCCCTCTAAGTTTTCAGTCCGTGCATTTTAGAAACCAGAGGTACAATACAATATTTAAAAAAAAAAAAAATTTGGCTGTAGAAGGAGCTACAGCAAAATTTTAGCATTATTTAGGTAACTGTAGATTTTTTTTCTTTTCCTTCTTAAAGTGGAAATCTGATTTTTAACTTAATAGTTTTAGAAGATCTGCAGATCTCTAAACATTTCACATTTTGTGGCCTTCGGGCTTTAGTAATGCTAAGCTTTGAGTTATAGTACTTAAAACCTTGTGATGGTGGCTGTCTCCAAGAACTTTAGACTGTTCTTGAAAAAGCAGCTTTTAACATTGAGACTGAAGGGTCTAAACTCTTATCATTGAAACTTGTCTATTGCTTGTACAAACAGAATGAACAGGAGCAGAGCAGTTTCTGTTGAGAGTAGTGTCCTCCTTGCCTAAGTCTCTGTTGCTGTAACTGAAGTACTTTGAATCAAGAAACAGTGTTACTGCAAATTTCATCATGTATCCAAACAATCTTCGGTTAGATTGTAATGTTCTCTTAGATTTTACAAAAGATGATGCTACTTTCTTTTTCAGTTGTGGTTGGGAGATAGTATAGGTTACTTCTAATGCAGCTTATAAGATGCTTCACTTTAATTGTAGGAGTTTTCTGCCAATTTGAATGCTGAGATTTAGTGTAGTGAAGAAGGGAAGGCATTCTGGGAACTAAAGTTTTCTCTATTGTTAACAAACAGTGTTTCAGAAGCATGGAGTTTACTTACTGCAGGGCCAAGGGGTGGCAAGTGACTGACAGGAATCTTGGGATTTGGGGTAATCTTTTGATAGCTGATCAGAAAAGATGAAAACCCGTGGAGCTGCTTAATTCCTCTTGCCATTTTCAACTTAGGCATTTTGCTTCTGTTGCATTGTTAATTCCTTTTGTGATGCATAGTGTGTTAAGAAAATTCAACTGATTTCATTATTTTCCTTCAGTTGTAGCTACTTGCACTCTTTTCAGATGAAGCAATGGCAGGTGCTTTTGATACAGTAGCTGTTTGGTCATAGGACTTGGAAGGGAATGATACCCTCTTCACTTGGAAGTACTCAGGGGGAGCTTTTTTAACAGCAGTATTTTCTTTTGAATTAAAATAATTCAGTCAAATACGAGCAGTATATTCTCAGCTGAAAAAACTTTCTGGAATACTTTCTTTTTTGTGTCAATTAATGTGTATTTAAGCTATTAGTGCATTTTCTGCACCTAACGTTACCAGAAACTTGTTTGACAAATCATTCTGTTATCTCCTTTAGCTGATGTTCTGTAGCTTGCTGCTTTGTGAAATGATGCAGTGCATTGTCTCCCTGTGTAGTTAGAATTCATAAGTGACCCATAGAGGTTCAGTCTTCTGGACACTTACAAAGATTTTATCAGTAATTAAACATTTTACACACTGATTGGCATATGTATAGTTCAATTTTTCTGTGTGCTTTGTCATATATTTTTTTTATAACTCTGCATCTAAATTGGGAACCCTTAGTTTTGGCCCATTGCCCCTTGGTAATTGGTATCTATTTTGCATGTTGAAAAGGTATCAGTTTCTGGAAGAAGCTTTTCAGAACCAGAAGGGTGCAATTGAGAACCTATTGGCCAAACTTCTTGAGAAGAAGAACTATGTAAATTTTGCAGCTACCCAAGTTCAGAATAGGTAAGTTACCCCCAAATGATTAACTTACTATTATATTGCCTTTTTAATGAATGACAATAAGATGAATGATGGGATGGGACTAGATTAATACTTACATTTTAGTTGATTTTGTAACTTTAGTTGTATTGGACTCAATTATTTTTTGTAATGTTTTCTTCCCTGCGATATTGTGCATTTGCTGGAAGTTATGAGAAATGCCAAAGATGATGTCTTTTTTGGCAACTTTGAGTAGAACCAAAGATGTGACACTTCTATTATATTTGGGGGAGGGGGGAGGAAAAAAAAAAAAGGCAAGGCAACCCCATCTTGGGGTTATTGTTAAGTTCAGCTCTAGATGACAGAAGTATTGGCTTGTGGACAAACAATTTTTTCTTGAAATGTTTTGTTTCATATGAATGCTTCTTTGATAATTGTATAACAAAAACTTGTTTTGAAATTGAATAGGAAATTATTTTTTTCTTTGTTTTTGTTTGTTTTTGTTTTAATTAGGCAAGCAAAACTTAGTGTAATTACCTGAAAGGAAGACAAGCTTTTCCTTAGATAGTTTAACTTAAGAATTCCAGGGTTAGCTTAAATTCAACATCATGCAGAATATTGAACACAGAGGCAGAGAGAGGCCCTGACTGCTGCTGGCTTTTCACCCACTTGTGGTGGTGTGGTGTGCTAGAGGTCAGGGAAATCTACTGTGATTCTCGGTAGTTTTGTGAGCCTTCTGCAACTTTAAGTCACTTGCAAAATGACAGATGATCTGGAGATGAGACCTACAAGGGTACAAGGAAGTGTACTAAAGATAAAAGGAGAAGTTCTGATGCAAATTTTTAACTCCTAGTGGTACCATGTACGTTAAAAAAAAAATTGTAAGGGAGGGAGAACATGTGATGTGACAGAGGCAGATGTGCAAAGATGGAAGGCAATGGAAATTTTTATGTGCTGATTTGGCATGGAATTCTTTGAAGGGACCTGAAAGACAATACCATCATGGAGCAGGACAAGCTGTAGAATTGTTACATGTTTGAAGAAGAGATGGAAACCCAGTTATATGGGAAATAATTAAATGGAAAGCTCAAGAACTGTCACAAAGCATTCCCTGATAAGAGTTCATGGCCAGTAATGGGTGGTGCATATAGAAGTAACACATTGTAATTTTTTTTTTGCCTAAGAGTGTCTGGCTTCACTGAAAATCTAGGGAATTTCTGCAGCAAGTTTCTGGGTAGTGTGAAGATCGTGATTATCTGCTGAACCAAATGGGTAGTGCAAGTGAGATGATAGTTTACTTTGGCATGCCATTCAGTTCCTTTGTTAAAGTGTAGGGTGCAAAATTCATTATCATAAAAACTTCAGGAAATGAAAAAAGTGTATGACAATAATGTTGTCAGTGTTAGCAGATGGTATGAAATTGCTATCGTATGTGACTGTGCAACGTAAAACAGCACTGAAGGAGTAGCTGCCTACTGGAATAATTGTCAGGTGCCAAAGCCAAGGATGGGTGCCTTCTGACTTAATGAAGGGTTCGTTGAAAGTGTGTCGGAGTAGAAGGCCAGGTTGTGCTGTCACAAAAAAAGCACGTGTCCCACGTATGTCCAAGGTGCCTTAAAGGGCATTTGACACCAACACTGAAGGTGTTGAGTATTGGTCTGTGATGTCCTTCATCCTGACATGATCACAAGTTCAAATGCTTGATCTAGGAGTGAAGAAGCCCTTTAGAAAAGGACAGTTTAAGTCTCTGCGCTGACTAGCTCGTGGCAAGGTATTGTGCTCTGGCTCCTATGAGCGAAGGAAAGAATCCTGCTGCAATGGGATGTTGTCATTAGATTAAGGCAGCACAGGATCCAGAATCCAGAATTTGTAACAGAGTTTAAGAAATGTTGTATTTCACATTCTGTGGACAAAACTCAGGATGATTTGCTTGAGTCTGAAGAAGGTAAGAATAGTGAAGACAGTAAAACTGAGGAAGGATGATGGAAACAAAGCGTGAAGTATTAAAAAACCCAACCAAATGGCAGCAGTAGTGAAGCACGAGAGAATAAAGGAAACTAATGTCTGGCAAAACATGAGTGAAACTTTTATATCCTTATTGTGTATTAATTACAGGTATGTAATAACATTTTTGTTACAGGATTGGGGGAGGTGGGGGAGTTGGAGGGGTTCATCTGAAATTCAGGATTGACTTCCTTTCTGGTTAATATACAGTAGCATAAAAGTTTAAGACGTTGTATATAAATTCTTCATAGCAAAAGAGACATGATATGGAGTTAAATGTGTATGTGTACATACACATACCTGTGGTCTTGGCTGGGTATGTCTCTGTGTGTGTAAACTTCTATTTAAAGTGTATAAACCACAAGGACTGTTTCATACTATTTTAAATAAAACACAAGTTGTTAAATGAGATACCATCTTGGTATGAGACTGTAAGATTTCATTTTCCAAAATGAAATTTTAGATTACTTTTCCGAAAAAGTTGATTAGTGAAGATTTCTCTGTTAGTAATGAAACAAGCTATAAATTTTGCTTGCCTCGGAACTTCTTCAGTACAGAACTTGCTCCTTTGCTGTTCAAGGGTGGGCAGATGACTGCGGTGTTTAGTGTTTGGCAGCATAGTATAAAGTGACTGCCTGACAATACATGTCTTTTGTTTGTTTTTTAGGATAAAAGAAGTAAATGAAACTAACAAACGAGTAGAACAGGAAATCAAAGTGGCTATATTCACCCTCATCAATGAAATCAATAAAAAGGGAAAATCTCTCTTACAGCACCTTGAGGTACAGTTACAGAGAAACAGCAGTGCTGTTCACTGTTTCCAGTCCCCTATTGAGAGCTCACATTCCATGTCTGAAGATGATTTGTTTGGTGTGACTACAGGTGTTGCAATACTACTCTTGCCTATGAGTAGTGTGTTGGAGTTAAATCTCGTTTCTCCTTTCAGTAGCTAGAGCCTGTGGCTCCTTTGGGTTTATGTGTATGCCTCGGATTCATTCAGAATCAGGCTTATCATAAAGGAGTGTCTGAAAATTTAATTTCCGTGTTCTATTTGCCATATTTCTTTATTATGACATAATTCTAAGGTGTGTATAATCTAGTCTTTTCCTCAAATAGCTTTTTAAGGCTCATTTAACTGTGTTAGCACTGTTACAATTGAGTTGCTTTTTTTTTTTGTCTTCTCTTGATAACTCATTTAGAAGCTTTTCTTCAGAGTGTAAACTCCTAGAGCCAGGTCTGCACTTTGTCTTGAGTCCTAATGAATTGATGCAATGTGTTTGATGCAACTTTGTCATGCTTTGCTCTCTTGGTTGTGCTAGGTCATTCAAATCAGTTTCCCTTATTTTGTCTGTGTAACGTGGTGGCAGCAGGGAAGCAGACAGGCTAGTATTAATTTTCACCCCCAGTGTAATGTTGACTGCTTTGCCTCTGACAGTGGTGGTCCTAATGGCAGTTGTTTGTATTTATTTCCTTGATAATTTTCACAGCTGGTGTTGCTGTCTAATAAATCCTGACCCTTTAAGTACACCTAGGTTTTCAAAAACATGTTTGTCTTACATATTTGAGCATGAAGGTGTAAAGCTGGTGTTTTAAGTTGTATAGATCGGCATCCTAAAGGAGGTAATGACTTTAAACGTACTTTCCAGCTAGTGCATTCTGAGTAGTAATTATATTCTGACTTTTATCAGATCTGTGAAAATTTAATTTACGTTTACTTATCTAATCTGAAGAGAGGAATTCCATCATACGAAGTTCATAGTATATTGTCAGTCTGCCATAATGTAACTGAAAAATTTAAGATCAGGTTAATTACGTTAAATTTCTTCTGGTTAAGGAACAGTTATTTGGCAATGAAATGGAGTATCCCTGGAAGAAAAGAGTATTTGATCAGGAGTGAAATAAGTTTTTAAATTTAAAATTACACGAGTAACTGAACTCTGGGTGTTTTTGTTTACCTAGCATTTCTTACAAGCTAGAAATATTCCATTGCAAACTTCCCTTTTTTTGTGAGGTTGTAACAGTTGCCCAAATCATGTATTGTTAAATTTGAATCCTGAAGATTCAGTGCCACAACCCAGATTTTTAGCACAAGGTTTACAGCTGGCAGGGTATCAAAGGCTGAAGACTTCTCGGAGATTGGGCTGCTGAGTTTACCTGCAGTACTTGGGAGGTGTTTTGAGGCAGTTTCTGGTTGACATGGAGCCTGGTATTCTGACTACCTAGGTCACTGCTGTTGCTGCTGTGCAGCTCCGGTGGTGGCAGCTGCAGGAATGCCAGGGCACAAGGACAGAGCTGGCAGTTCCATTGGGCCCCAGTCTGGGTTGCTCCCCAGTTGTCATGCTGCTATGCCTTTGGCAGTGTGAGAAGGAGAATTGGTCTTGTTTTAAAAGTTAATATTTTCCTGGGATAAAGCAAAGGCTCTTTGCTGAGCCCACTATTTTCCCTGCACTTTGATACATTGGGGGAGAATGGTAGAGTGGAATAATAGAGAATTACTCCTTGATGGTTCTAGCCACTCTGAATGTGAGCATTAGGATAAGCTGCTTTGCCTGTGACGTTTTTCTTTTGCTCTAAGAACTGTGATTAGCTATTTACATTTTCCCATAAATCTGAAGCCCCCTTTGTAATAAAGTTTTTGGGTTTTTTGTAGAATGTAACAAAGGAGAGACAGATGAAGTTAATACAACAACAAAATGACATCACTGGTCTTTCGCGACAAGTAAAGCATGTGATGAACTTTACTAATTGGGCTATTGCAAGTGGCAGCAGTACTGCTTTGCTGTACAGTAAACGGCTGGTAAGGAAGCATCCTCTAACTTGTCTGTACAGTGCAGAGAATGTTTAGTCAAAATAATTTTCTAAGTATTTTGTGGCTTCACTAGATTATATTCAAGGGAGAGACAATGAGTTGTTCATGCTCCATTTAGAAAACAAACCAAAATACACTTTCTGTAATAACAGGATAAATTTTCCAACTTGTACACCACTTTTCATTCCTAAATTAAGGACTTAACAGTATTATTGCAGAAGGAATGGGGTCAAGCTCTGTACAGGCACCTCAGTGTCTTACTTGAGTTATTGCAGAAGTAGTATTGTTGTGTAACAGTACTACTCTGTAATCCTCTTTGTTGAGTAAAATATTAGTTGTACGATGGATGATTTTCCTGGTGATTTGAGTACTTTCCAGGCTACTAACCAAACTTGCTATTGACAGTCCTTGTTGGTGACCCAGCAGTCTAAACGGGCTGGGCAAATGCACACTTGATGTTCTTATTTTTTTATTTCATTGTCATCAACAGTCTTGTTTTTGCTTTCCGTTAGATAACATTCCAGTTACGTCATATTTTAAAGGCACGTTGTGATCCTGTCCCAGCTGCCAATGGAGCAATACGCTTCCATTGTGACCCTACGTTCTGGGCAAAGAACGTCGTTAATTTAGGTGAGAAAATTGCGTGTGTGTGTTCTGTGTCACTTGAAAAACTACATTGAATTGAGTGTGCTCATCCAACATGAGTGAGTTGCAGCACAATAAATCTGTTAATGCAGAAGACCAAAACTCTGTTGACATAAACCATCTGGTCCTGATTACCTTCCTTATCTGCTCTGTTTTTTCTATTAGTGAGGCTTTTTCCACAGGTTTTGGTTTCCAGTGGGAGTGGTTCTAGCCATGGCCCTTTTTTTTTCCTCCCTCTTAATGTGGTTCTGATGGTTGTAGTATAACATGCTAATGCTAAATGGGAGCATCAGTTTCTGGAACAAGCTTTTTGGGCAAGTAAAGAGAATCAGTTTTGTCTATCTGAGCTTATTTAGCTGCATATGAAGTAATACTAGATGTCTTAATGTGTTGGAAGTTGCATGAATAAGCACAATTAGGACTGTTGATAAGAGCTAAGTTCATGACTAAGTACCAGGCTAGTCCATGTGATTGCTGGGAAGGTAAGTGATTAAGAAGCAATGTTTAACTAGTTTTGTATTCTGAGAATGTCTGATGTGTTTATAAAGGTGAAGAAAACCAAAGCCTCATAATGGGAGATACACTGCCCTTCCTCTGTGTGCGTGGCTAGCAACTGCCACAGGGTGGGTTATGGCACCATGGCTGTAACTTTTTATATCTGAAGTGGTTTTTTCAGTGCAGGTCTTTATTCTTCTTTTATTTTACAATTACTATATGTTGTGGGCTGTTATCAGATGCGGTAATAATGTGCTCTTTTAAGGACATGAGGTATTTAATTTCTTTGCCTCTTTACTATTGTCTTGTCCTAGGGCAGTGTAATGCCACAGTTTTTCTTCTGTATTAATCCCCTAATCACACGGTTCAAAGAACAGGGTTTGAATGAGAGAGAAGAGGAGGTAAGCTAGAGTGGGGAGAGCACAGTGGGACTGTACACACACAGAATGTCTGTTAGCACCTGCTTGTGAACTTTTTTTATTGGATAAAAGCCTAATAGAAAATCTCATAAAAATACTAGCTTTTCCCGATGCTTTCGTGTGTACTCACTTCTTGCTCTAAGTCTACTAGCCAGGTTTTGGTGTTCTTGTCTTTAGTCAAGGTGGTTTATATGCACAGTAAATAAACTTTCCATGTTTGTTTCCAATAGTGATTTAAAATTGACCACCCTATTCCTTCATCAGCAGTTCCTCAAGCAATTTTTGAGTACTATTACTCTTGGAGATTAGTCAAGAAGGAAAAAGCAAGGCTTCCCAGAACAGAGCTTCAAATGTTGTTAGGCTAGGAACCCAGGGCATCTGGGGGAGGCATATATAGGAAACAGAACAGAAAAAGAGGTCAAACTCAACAGAAAGAGACATGCAGGTTCCAGTGAGTACATGTTCAAAGTACTTTCTGTCTTTACCTAAGGAAGCAAAGCCCAGGAATAGAAACTTTCTGCTCAGTGTGTCTTTTTCCTATTGTCTATTTGTTGTGAACACAGAGAAGTCACCTGTGTCTGTCTTGTCTTTTTATGCTGTGTCATTTCAGTTCTTTCACTCTGTCCTCACAGGTCATGTTTCTAGTTTTGCAATTTCTTCTTCTAGTAGTCTGAGTATTCTTTTTGCTTCTCTTGTGTAGTTATGGAGACTTACAAAAGACAATTTCAAGCTTAAATTGCTCCGTTACTACCCCTGAGGAAACTGAATTAGAAACATCTGAATATTCTGTATTTACCAACCTTTGGATGATGATGGAGACTTAACTGTTCACTAGTTCTTTTTTGTTTGTTTGTTTTGTTTAGGTAACCTCGTCATTGAAAATAAACCAACTCCTAGTTACACTCCTAACGTAGTGGTTGGACAAGCTCCTCCAGGAACAAACCACATCAACAAAGCTCCAGGACAAATTAATCTAGCGCAGCTTCGACTTCAGCACATGCAGCAGCAAGTATATGCCCAAAAGCATCAGCAGCTGCAGCAGATGAGGATGGGACAGCCAGCTGGGTCAGTTCCCAGGCAGACGAGTCCACAAGTCTTACAGCAGCAGGTAAGTCTCTTGTATGTGATTTTCACCTTTTACCATAACACCAAGACTTAAAATTACCCTATGAAATAATGAACTTACGAAGCAGTTAAACGTGAAAATCTTTTGAAATGAGACATACTTTAAATGTGACAGGTATTGGCTTTTCTTGATGTTATGTAACTAGTAAACCTACTATTGTGGAAACAGATTGGCTACTTTTTTCCGTGTTAAAAGCAAAAATTTTAAAAAACAAAAACCCTTGCAGCCTCCCAGGTTGATCAGCATGCAGACCATGCAGAGGGGTAACATGAACTGTGGGGCTTTCCAAGCACATCAGATGAGAATGGCTCAGAATGCTGCTCGTATACCAGGAGTACCACGCCACAATGGACCACAATACTCCATGATGCAACCTCACCTTCAAAGACAAGTATATCCTGTGTACACGCTTCATTTGTGCCATTGTGCCAAACTTTCATTACAATAGATATACCTCCAGCTGTAAATGTGTTTATCTGTAACACTTGTAACAGCAGCTACACACATCTATATGCTTTTTCATGTTGCATACTGTACTGTGACGTTTTTTCTGAACATAAGAGAACTCAAACCTTAAGAATGAAGACTAATTCTGATGTTTGTATTGCATTTTAGTACTGGGAAACAAAACTTTTCACTTTTCAGTGACATTCAGCTTTTGAGTTTCTTAGAGAATAGTCAAGTTCAGAGTGAAGTTGTGAGGGTTTTTAACGAAACCAAATTCTAAAGTGTTTTTGATTTCAAACCTGAAGCGTGATCCAGAGCCCTGCATAGTATTAAGAATAAAAAATCTTGGCAATGATTGTTAATGTGACTGGAAAACCAAAAATGGCTTTGTAATACTTGAAACAGTTACTCTGTAAGAAAAAAAAAAAAAAAAAGATTGTAGGTAGACATGTGGATTCTAAAGTTGTCTTTGGAGGAAGTAATTGCTTTAAGAAAATAGAACTATGTATGAAAATGATTTGGTGGAAGATGTGCTGCATATTTAAATATCTAGCCACATAAAGTGTTTTTTCTTTTCAAGTAAATAAAAATAGCAGTTGCTTTGCTATCGGGTGCTATCAGGTTATGTTGATAGAAATGTGAGTTTGTATGTTCTTGCCCCCCCCAATTTTTTGTTGAGGACTGTCACATAAGGCACATACTGCAATCTTACCGGCGGTCTCATTTGTCTGTAATGCAGTCATGGTCTCTTCTCTTTTGCTTACAGCATTCTAACCCTGGGCACGCGGGGCCTTTTCCAGTTGTTTCTGTGCACAACACCACTATTAACCCAACTAGTCCTACGACAGCGACGATGGCGAGTGCAAACCGTGGTCCAACGAGTCCATCCGTTACGGCGATTGAACTCATTCCTTCTGTAACAAATCCAGAGAATTTACCTTCCCTGCCGGATATCCCACCCATCCAGGTCAGTGGAGAAGATCAGGTACTTAGGCTGTGGGTGAAGTAATGACCTGCTTTCCTTTCTGTATCTTTACTTAAGATGCTGGTACTTGTCTGTGGAATGGTATAGTTAGTTATTGTTTAAAGCTGAAGAATTAAAATCTTCAGCCCTTGACTTGGGCATGCAACTATCTTTACTGTGTAGGGCTGACCTGCTCAACCTGTGTTAACCTTCACATTAATCAGTATTTAATAGCTATCCTATAATAAAACTGATGCTTAGATCAGTTAATTGCAAGTACTGTGTTCACTTCCTTTCTTCCATAAGGCTGTCATATGGGAAGATATCACTGGAATAGGTGAATAGTTACGTATGTCGAATGCCCTGAATGGCGATCCATTCAGAGTTAAGGTTGCCTGGCACTCCTCTGTGATGTTCCTAAATGTTTACAGTCAAATGTAGGGAGTACAGGAAAAGGTGTCCCACTGCCCTACTTCTCTCTGTCCTCATGTTTCCCCTGCACCCCAGCAGTGTGGCTGTCATCATTCCCATGTGAATGCAGGCCCCTGTCGCATACATCAGAGCCAGAGCCTGTAAGGTGCTGCAGAACACTTCAGCTGGCCTCTGCAATTGATCTTGAGCTGTGGTGGTGTCTGCCTGGAGATTCTGGCTTGCACAGAGTGTGACTGTTGTTGCTTCCGTTGTTTTCACTTTGTCTGCACACTGTTGGTACTCACCAACTTGGTGTGCGGTGTGCCCTGTATTCTTTGCAGTGGATAGTACTGCACACAGGTAGATTTTGGTGAAGTCAAGCTCAGTTGGAGAGGTCAGAAGCATAATTCAATTATAAGTGGAGCAAAGAAAGTAAAAGCAGGACGTTTTCTGCAGGAGTGCCTGGGAGGCCAGGGAGGGGAGGGTGTGTACATTGAAATGCCTGTCTAAAGCACAGGAGATTCAGTCATCATGCAGGAAACAATTGCCTTAAAAATAAAACCTCAATTTCATCCAAGCAGATGGTCTGCTGTGAGACCAACAGCAACTTTTAAACTCATCTATAGGGAGTCATGTTTAAGGGTTGTTTTCTCATGAGGCTGCAGGTAATTTGCTAACATGGGGGGGGGGGGGGGGAGACCACATC
>JAVJGJ010000035.1:7208153-7225464 GCA_035590215.1 Microhierax caerulescens | reverse complement strand
CCCCCCCCCCCCCCCCCCCCCCCCCCACCACATCTCTGAATGTGATCAACCTGCAGTGCTGAAGCTTTTTGAGTCATTAGAACAAAACACAAGAATAATTAGTTATGACTGATTCAGCTGTACATGTCTGAGGTTCATGATAGACCAGGTTGATAATAGTTGTTAGTGGTACAGTCCAAAACGTAAACATGCAACTTCTAGGTGCACTGAAAATGCAGAATTCTGTTAAGATGCTCTTTTTTTATACCTGTTCATCTAACAGCTGTTAAGGATTTTAGTTGATGGAAGTTAGATAGGAAGCTATCAGTCTTTCAGGTTGCTTGCACAGTCATAAAACCCCGCTTATTGAATACAGTGTGTTTCAAACATGTTATTTGCAATTAGACTGTCTTACAGTTAATAGCTTTAAGCAATTAAAGTAATAGGGTACCTGTTTCCTTATGTTTAATAGGTACTAAAATCTGTGTAAGAAGTGAATAGGAGGGAGAGAGATATGTCCTATGCAAAAACAAGTTCATGTTTTCCCTTAATACCTTAAATTGTGGAATAGTGCTTGCAACATTAGTAGTCCGGTAGTTCATATGACTAACACAGTTTGTGTTACACAGTCGGTGTTACACACTGAACATAGGGGAACCAGAAAGTTTGGAATGACCTAGAGTAAGTACAGCCTATGACCATACTGGAAGAACTCTGATATTTAGGATCTTTTGAAAAATCTTACTTTAAGTTTCTGACTGTGGGTTTCTGTTTTGAAGGACTGATCTCTGTATGAAGCTGATAAAAAGGTTTGCTCATGCCCTGAATCCTTCAAGGGGTAGTGAACAAATCTGGTAAACATACTGATTGCAGTTTAAAGATGTGAAACTATTAAGAAACTCTAATTAGGCCTCTCTGATTCAGACTTTTGTTTTTGCTTCTTAGCTTGAAGATGCTGGTTCAAGTAATTTAGATAACCTTCTGAGTAGATACATTACAGGCAGCCACCTACCCCCACAACCTACAAGCACCATGAATCCCTCCCCAGGACCTTCTGCTCTATCTCCAGGATCATCAGGTAGATGTGATGGGTAATTTAAGTTGAAAATAATTACCTACCATTTCCTGCCAAAAGGGAAGTGATATTTTATTAGTTTAAAACTTATTTTGCTCAGAAATAAATTCTTCTGGAAATTTAAATTTTTACCCTCCTTCAGAAATACCTTTGTAGTAACAAACTGCTGGCACGTGAATGCGGTACTCCAGGTACATGCATAGATTATATTTTTGTCCTATGTTACCACAGTCCTTTTTTCTGGTTTTTGTGCATCAGAGGAGGTAGTTCAGTTATAACCAGTCATCATTTGTGGGCAATACCATCCTGAGGTTTGGGAAACAGGTTTATAGACTAAGCTTAGTTACAGAATAGTTACACCCAACAGTCATTTGAGCAAGGTCATTCATTCAAAGTATAGCCAGTTGATGATAAAGCTTTTTATATGCATATATAAAATGCATATTTTACCAAACCCTTGGTTGGGTAAGGTTTACCTTACCCAAACCCTAATGTTAAGTTATTTAAACATTGAAAATGTCCATTTCAGTTAGTAAGAAGCTGATTTCAGTAATTTGGGGTGTGTTTCTTTTTGTCTTCTCTCTGCAAGATTATTGTAGGATTCTGTGAATTGTTGCAGCAGTGGAACTGACTATGTTTCTCAAAACCTGCATGTGAAACATACAGGCTCTGCTTTTCTTTATTGGTGGATGTCAGTGGATAAATTTTGGGGATTTAATAGGCTGAGGACTATAGCACTGTTTGGGTTAGATGAAATAATTATTGGGTCACTAACAGTGTGTTGTCCGTGTTTTTTTAATGTGGTGTGCTTCACCTTTGTTCTGATCAAATGACTTGATAGGGCAGCTGACTTATGTGAATTATTAAATTAGGATATTCTAGCAGCACTTCTAGTGTTACTCAACACTAGTCATGTATTTTACTACAGAATGTAAGTTTGTACCAAGTCAACTTCTACACTTCTTCACAGGTTTATCCAACTCCCACACTCCTGTGAGGCCACCTAGTACCTCCAGCACAGGTAGCAGAGGAAGGTGAGTAAGTTACGTTAACACTGCCAGGCTGAAAAGTCAGACATGAAGAATTCAAAAAATAAATTTGCAGTGGGTCAATAGGGCTTTGATATAACTGGGACCCAATAGTGGAAGAATGCTTACGTGAAGAAGATTCCAGCCCCCCTCCCTTCACTATGATCCTCTGCTCTCTTGTAAACTTGAGCTATCTTGTAAACATTCTGACATGCTTTGCCTTTGAAGTCGTTCATGAAACAGTCACTTAAATTTCTTTGCTCTGATGAGTTTTCCTCTTATTTATATGCTGGTGTTTTTCTAGCTGTGGCTCCTCGGGCAGAACTGCTGAGAAAACTGGCATTAACTTCAAGTCTGACCAAGTGAAAGTCAAGCAAGAGCCAGGGACAGAGGAAGAGATATGCAGTTTCTCAGGAACAGTAAAACAGGAAAAAACAGAGGATGGCAGAAGGAGTGCTTGCATGGTAAAGTTAGTTTGTGCAACAGTATATTATGGTTTTCCTAGCAGCATTTTTAAGAATTTGGAAATAATAAAGCAATTTTACTCTTAAGCCTTATATTCTGTTAACAGCCCTGAAGATTGAGAAGTATTTTGCTCCCTCGCAGTACATCTGAATTTCAAGTGTGGGCCAGCTTGAGTGTTGAGCTGTCTGTTTTTGTAGTACTGCTAAGACTGCTAATTACTGGGAGTTGTGACATAGGTACTAATAAGCTGGCAGTGTGACTTGGACATTAGCTCACTGGCTTACATTGAACAATTAAACATTAAATGGTGGTGGATGCTTCCCTTCCTGGTTTGGGCAGGAGTTGACCTAATGATGTGGATGCAAAACACAGCCAGTCCTTGTCATTTTAATGTTGTTCTAGGTGGTTGGACATGGAAAGTAGTCGGATCGAAAACAGAACTTAATCTGTTTGGTCCATGTTGAGGACTTTATTTATATCCTTTAATACTGTTCTCTGCCAGACACAGGATAGTCTGTCATGTAGATTTGATCTTTAGCTATATCTCCAGCAGTGTTGTGTTTGCTGCTTTTAATCCGTAATAAAAGCTCAAAGTCACCCATTAGTAAGTATTTCCTGAGCATTCATACGTATATTGAGAAATCTTCCAATCAATCAAAAATCCTTATGCCAGAGCATAAATAAAATATTCATGCAAGTAAATGTTTTTCAGTGTTTCCCAGTTATGCTTGATTTAATAAGATTGTGTACTGGGAGCAGGGTGATGAATTTGAGGACTTTTCCTAATGACAGTGAAGGTATATTTGTAACAGTTTATCAGTGTGTTTGGCTTGAAAGTTTGTTTATTATGTTATATATCAATAGGAGTGAGACTGTTCTTGAAAGGATGGACTTGTGAAAAAGTTTTCAGTACTGTAAGCAACTCGGGACATTGTAAGGATTTTCCACATATTTTGGGAAATGAGTATAGTACCTTTAAATGGTAGATGGCTTTTGACTTCCAACATAGGAAGAAAGATGCCAGTGTAAAATTGACTCTGATTTTCATGTGCTACTTTCATTTCAGCTTAGCAGTCCTGAGAGCAGCCTGACACCACCGCTGTCCACTAACTTGCATCTGGAAAGTGAATTAGAAGCATTAGGAAGTCTTGAAAATCACGTAAAAACAGAACCAGCAGATTTAAGTGAAAGTTGCAAACAGTCTGGACATAGCCTTGTCAATGGCAAATCCCCAGTGCGGAGTCTGATGCACCGATCAGCTAGAATTGGAGGAGAAGGCAATAACAAAGATGATGATCCAAATGAAGACTGGTGTGCCGTATGCCAAAATGGAGGGGATCTGCTGTGTTGTGAGAAGTGCCCAAAGGTGTTTCACCTGACTTGTCATGTACCAACACTCCTCAGCTTTCCAAGGTACCAGAAACAGTGTAGTGGTTCCTGAGAGCAGCTCTGTGGCCTCATTCATATAGCAGATTTCAACACAGTGCCAAAACTAGTGTTTCATCCTCAACATCAGCTAGTTCTGGGTGATTTCCTGTCAGTAAAAAAACCTGACATTTCAAAGGCCTGCCTGATGTAATTGGTCAACGTTTATCTGATAAAAGTGGTCTTTCAAGGTGTGATTCTGTTGTGTAAAGTTCACTTTAAAGTCATGGTGAGAAAGATGTAAAATTATAAAACATACTTGGAAGAAGAATGTGAGGGCAGGAAAAATGGTTGTGATTGGCAGAATTATCTTGAGCATTAAGGGTTATTCGTTATCTTTGGATATCCAGGTCTTTACTGTGGTACAGTGTAAATCTGTAAGAGCAAATGAAAAAATCTTTGTAGTCATCACTGATGAGACTTTGTCCCTGGATATCTGAATAATTCTGTTTATTTCTGTTTAGTGGAGAGTGGATATGTACGTTCTGCAGAGATCTGAGCAAACCAGAAGTAGAATATGATTGCGACAATTCACAACACAGCAAGAAAGGGAAAACAGCACAAGGCTTGAGTCCTGTGGACCAAAGGGTACGTGTCAGATCTGTTAGGAATCAGTTTCCTAGAAAAAACTGCTTTCTCACATTAGCTATCCTTCACTGTTCATTGAAGATGGCTTTGCTGTGGCTGTAGCAAGATGGCTTTGCTGTGGCTGTAGCAAATTAAATATAGCTGTGGCTTTTGTAAAAAAAATCCAAAATGGGAAATAATTTTTCGTGCTGTGACCACATATCCAGGTGTTGGTGACTATGAGGGAGTGCTCCATTACATTAGGACTGTGTCATCTAGTAGCTAAAACTTAATGTAAACACATACTCTGTATTTAAATGCATCCTTTATCGTGCATTAATCACTTCAGTGTTCTTAATTAAAAGTTCTTTGCATTTAACATTGATATAACCTTCATAAAATAGTTATGTAAGTTTGGTGCATTAAGTTCATGCTGTGAGAGGTGCTAGAAGTATTTAGGTGCATTCTTGTGGAAGGTGTAATGACTTTGACAGTCAGAATTATTTTAGCTTTATCGATCAGCCTGTGCGTAAAATGTTAGAATACTATCAAATCAAATTCCTCCAAAGGAATTACAAGGGAAGGAAAGAAAAAAATTTCTACAGGGAATTCATAGAAACACTGGCTTCAGTTTCAGATTGTTTAGTTTTGTCTTGTGGGGAAGAGAATAAAAGTCTGCAACTTGGTCCTTTCTTGTTACATGCAGTTATGGTTGGACAAAAGTGGTTGTAGCTTGTGGGTTGGGTTTGATTGGGTTTTTTTTTTGTTTTTTTGTTTTTTGGGGTTTTTTTAATGTGACTGTATATTAGGTTGCTTCTTCATGTGTGACTTTAGCCCCAGACTTTTGTTTAGGAAGAAGAAAGCAAAAAGGGAGTATATTTCTGCTAAGTGAACAGTAAGGTGGTGGTCTACCCTCTCAACAATGTCATTCTAAGAACTTTCCATTTTATAATTAAGCTTGTGGGGATTGCATTTAAATTTTCTAGTACTAAGCTGCTAAAGTACAAACTTCTTTAAAATAGGGAGATATGAACTTTTGGGCTGAGTATAAATTAAGGATATTGACATGCAGCTGTTTATTTCTTTGTAAGAAATGTGAACGTCTCCTGCTTTACCTGTATTGTCACGAGCTGAGCATTGAATTTCAAGAGCCAGTCCCAGCCTCGGTGAGTCTCCTGAAAAATAGTTTGTGATTTATTTTTGTTATAACATCTCTAAAAGTCTAGAGTTGAATTTGGGAAGGAACTGACTGCTTTTACTTGAAGCATGTTCCTCTTGGTCAGAGAGAGACAGAAGCTGATTCTGTAGCTTCTCCCAGTAGAGGGTCTGCTCCCAGTCTCAAACCCAGATTTTAAAAAATAATTTCATTTAACAGTTGTTGAATTGGAAGAGGATGCCTCAGGATACCTGTGACATTCAAAATGCTTTTGGAGAGCTTTTTTTTCCTTTGGACAACTTTTTAAATGAGAGAAACTGCTTTGGCTTTTTTCCCCAGTTGTAAAAGACATAACTATAATGAAAAGCACTGTGGTGCTGTGATAGCCACTGAAGGTTAGAAGAAATTTCTAAGACAGTTTGAGGAGAGGAAATTGTTCTCACTTGCTGAACATGCATACAGTGCTTGATGAGATTAGCTGATTGGTGTTTTGATAAGTGAGGAAATTAAACTGCTTCTGTGAACTATGTAGTCATTGTAGTGATCAATCACTGCTTGTTTTTACAGATACCAAACTACTATAAAATTATAAAAAAACCAATGGATTTATCTACAGTGAAAAAGAAACTGCAAAAGAAGCATTCCCAACACTACCAGACTCCCGAGGATTTTGTGGCAGATGTCCGGTTGATCTTCAAGAACTGTGAAAGGTTTAATGAAGTATGTTAACTTCCAATCTGTATAAAATTTTTTAGATGAAGATTTATTTCAACATGGTTGTGCAGCTTCTGCAGTTAAAGGCTCTGCTTCCAGTTGTAACTTCTGCTTATGGAGCAGATGCTGAATCAGACACTTGAAACCAAAATGAATGCAATTACAGAACTACCTCTGTTTTATTTAGCGAAAGGGGGAGGAGACTGGGCTCTAACAGAGGGAACTTTAAGTGCATTCACTGGTATGGATATATGACTGAGGAACAGGGTGACCTTGCTACTGTACATTGCATAGATTGTGGAAGTGCTTAGGAAGTGTGGTAATAAGGACAGTCAAGCAGCCCTCAAAACTGTCTCAAGCTATACAGGTTCTTACAATCACGAAGCATGGCAGACCTCTATTTGAGGAAACTTCTACTGAGGAAAAGTACCTTTCTGAAGAATACTGGTTCTAGAACCTCATGCAGGCTGAATCCAGAAAAGCACTGTGTTCATTGTGGCTAATACTAAGCTTAGTGCTTTAGCTCCTAGGTAGTTAGGCGCTCTCAAAAATCAGTTTTCAGTAGATAACTTTTTATGGAGTCATACTTTTGATGAATGTGGAAATTTGACTTGTTTAGCAATGAACCCATCTGATAATGAAATATTTGCAGCTTACATGTGAAATGTGACTTGGGGAGATAAATTAGCTAAGTGTTATTACTAGGTGGAGCCGTGAAAAAAATATTCTGAATATAAAAAGACCCCACTGTGGTATTGTGCTGAAACAGAGTAGGAGCTGAGATATGAGGGTATCATCATTTCTGAGATGTCTTAAAGTAAGGATGATGGAAAGCCCTGGGGAGAAGGCATTGCAGGGAATAGCATTTCTTCTGACCTTAGAAATGCGTAAAACACGGTATTTTTCTGTAAAAGGTAATCTGAGTTTTGCAGTGTTTGGGCTGTATTTCTGGCTCTGTGAAGAGGTAAATTGAAGGAAGTACACAAACTTATAATTAAAATCTCAACTGTTTCACAAGTACAGTAGTAAAAATCAAGGTTAATGATGTAATGCTGTAAATGTCTACAAGCATATGGGACTTTGACGCCCCCGACTCCCTTATGTCTCTGTATTAGGTGGAGGTTAATGAGCACTGTGGAAGAAGTTGCAATTATGTGAACTTCTCAATCAAGGGAATTAATGAAGCATCTGTGTAGAGGAAAACATGCTGCAGCTCTTAGGGACAAGGGAGCAAGGACTGATGGATGTGGTGGCTTTTTGCTGGGTTTTGTTTTTGTTTTGTTTTTTTTTTTTTAAAAAAAAGGTGTTTCAGACTTGCCTCGCTGTTTGAAATGCTGGCTCATGGCAAAAGATGAGTCGCCCTGACCTCTCGTAATAGCATCATGCCTAGTGCCTCTAAGCCACATTCTTTTAAAAAATAGGCATCAAAGTGGAGTAAGACCCCCAAGACTGTAGTCTCGTGGAGTGCTTGTTTCTAAAGTGAGACTTTTCCACAATAATGTCAGAGCAACTAAAATTTATGAAGAAAGCAGTCATGAGTAGAGTGCAGTTTTGAAAATGACTGAGAGACGCTTATTTGTACAAAAGTTGTGTGTTTTGTTGAAGGTTTATTTACATCATGTCACCCTCCTAAGACTGTTTTAAATCTGCTTCCACTAAGTTTGAGAACTAAAGAGGTGTAGTCCATAACAAACTGTTTTGTTGTTATGGCTGACTTTAGTCATCCAATCCTGTGCAATCTCATAACTTTAGAAAGGATTATAATTTCATTTTTTTTGACTCTGGTATCCTTTTTAGATGATGAAAGTTGTTCAAGTTTATGCAGAAACACAAGAGATTAATTTGAAGGTAAGCGTTTCAGACCATGCACACTTGGTGAAGGGATGTGCATTTCCAACAGGTGAATATTCCTGTCTTCTTTTATTTACAGGCTGATTCAGAAGTAGCGCAGGCAGGGAAGGCAGTTGCATTATACTTTGAAGATAAACTTACAGAGATCTACCCAGACAGGACCTTCCAGCCTTTGCCTGAATTTGAGCAGGAAGAGGATGATGGTGAAATAACTGAGGACTCCGATGAAGATTTTATACAACCACGTAGAAAACGCCTAAAATCAGATGAGAGACCAGTGCATATAAAGTAATCTAATGATATGGACCTAAAATTTATTGTAAAAACTGTTATTTAAGTGTTCCTGGAATATTATCATGCCTACAGTGGCCATCTTGAAGAAGCTGATAGCTTTTTAAACAGTATTAGATTACAAAAAACACTTGTACAGAAAAGCATTCTCATCAAAAGGGGAAAAAAAACCTGTATTGTAAATTTTTGGTGTTTGTTTGGGTTTTTTCCTTGATTCTTTGCTATAATCTTTCTTTTTCTGATGGAGGGGACACACTCATCCTGGTCTCACAGATAGAGGTGGATGAATGTTGGAGAGCAGCAGCTTTGGTAAGAGATGTTCCATGTACAGATGAGACTGCTTAGTAAAAAGTTCTGCAGGACTGGACCAATACAGTTACTGTATCTGGCATTCATGCTGGACTGCAGTGCAAACTGTAAGCAATGTTCCTGAAATCCCCTCTTTGTGTGAACTTCAGTGCGTGTTTGTCATTGCTTTTATCATCTCATTTAAGCGGTATCGTGAATGACTGATTTTCAGTGTTGATTGAAGTATCAAAATTTGACTTTCTTTACTACATTTTATGTATAGCAAAAGGAAAAACAAAAATCATTAAACTGTTCTGAATTGGCAAGTGCAGGAGTGTGAGTTCTTGACAGATGAAAAGAGTAAACTGGTGGCAACGATCTCTCTTCGGTAGAGCTAGGTATATTTCTATCATGAATCCTGTACACAGAACATTTTAATGGCATTCATGGCAGAAGTCTTAGCATTGTGTCATCTGTCCCTGATCCCCCTAATGAGGCAGAATGTTAATCTCTAGTATTCATTGTCTAATTTTCTGTACTCAATACATAGACTGAAGAGGTAATAACTGGTTGGGGTGTTTTTCCAGTCTTCCTAAATATCAGTTTCTAATAGACCACTTGGCAAACAATAACCTAGTAACTACCAAATGTGTAAAATTTCCTGTATTCACTTTGTCTTATTTGTAAATAGTGAATTGAGATTTCTTGCAGATCAGCAATATTTGCTGAACTGTTTTTAAGCTAATATGTATTCTTATTGATTGTTCCTATCAAGAAAAGATTTGTAATATATGCTGTTTCTAACATTGCATTCATTTTGAGGTTCTGTCTTATTTTTGAGTACTACTCAGAACTTCCTTCAGAAGCGGCTTATGAGTGAAATGTCTAGAAAGATTGGAGTAAATCTGTTGGTATTGGATTACTTGTCCATCCATTGAACAAAGCACTTGCACAGACCAGGATTTGGCTTTGAGTGGTTTCTGGTCAAATATTGAAAACAGAACAATTTCCCTGTTCCCCTAAACCCTCTGGCAGGCATCTCTGCAGTGCCTTCCTGTTGCACGCTGCCTTTGTTCCAGCATTTCTGTTTAGAAATAAGATCATCACAAAGTAGTTGTACTTTGAATAGTTGTTTCCTTTACTGACAGGAATCAGTACTAGAAATAATAAATGTAACTTCTGGCCTTCATGTAGATCTTACTTTAACAAGATGAAGAAATCGCGCAATCAGATGAGGGCAAGTTGACAGACTAGAAATTTGCCGTAAGACTTTGTGTGAATACAGCAATTCTGTGGTAGATCACTGGATTTTTGGTATACTCGGCATGAGCAATTCCTGTGACATTGTATACACTTTACCATAATGGTAAAGATAAATATTTTAGCACAATGTATCAAATTGAGATATGCTCTCAACAATTTTTATGCAAATCACTTAAGATTTGATTTCTTTTTGTAAGAACAAAGTATATGTACATTGTGACTATACCTCTCACAATAAATGAGGGGACTGAAGGTATTAGTAACTTCAAGCTCACTTCTTTAGATTATGCAAACATTACACTTAAAACTCAAGCTGGTTTTTTTACCCCATGTCTCAGAGATTAACATAGTGCCAGTTCAAATTTACTTTTTACCAGGTTGTATGTGAAAGGAAAAGTAATTATACCTAAACATTAAATTGGCAAATAGCAAAATTTTGCCCCTAAGAAAGGATGATGTGTGTGAATAGGACACTCATAGTAACAAGGGATTGTTTAATGGCTCTGTGTATTGCCTATTTATGCATTTCTAGTTTCTCAGCTTCATTTTGCAAAGGAACATTATTAAAATTGTCGTGAAAATAAGATTTTGTGAATTCTCTTCAATTGGGGTTTCTGGTTTTGTGGCGCTTAAGCACTCCAGGTTCTGTCCCTTTGGGCTGCAGCTTTGTAACTGTTCACTTTGTGAGGCACCGGTCATGGATTCGAGTACTGCAGATACCCCTGCCCGACCTGGAGCGCAGGACCCGGCGTGGGGAAGGGCACTGCTGCAAGGGCTGTACCGGCTGTTTGCACCCAGACCCCAGAGCGGGGCTCTGCGCGCTTTAGGAGAGTCGCTCCGGTGAGTTCGCTTCTGTGGCAAGGTAGAAGAATTGTCAGATGTTGTAGGCTGGTGACTTGGCCTGTATTCACCATTTCACCTGCAAACCACAAGCAATGCTAAGTTTTGACCCTGATGAGAGTTCAAGCTTTACTCTTGCACACACCCCGCTGAACTTCTGGAACTGCTCCTTCTGTTCAGCTCGTCAGTGCTCAGTAGTATTATGTGGAGTTTTGATTGTATGCAAGAAATACTGTGTTTTTTATATAAAAGAAACAAAAGAAATTTTTTTTTTTTTTTTCCTCTCCTCCCACCCCTTCGTTTTGGAACTACCAGTATAATTCAATGATTGTTTGGAAATCAGCTAAATTCTACTCAAAACTATTTGAAGGGATTAGATAAGCTCTGCTAATGCGTTTCCTGATCCTGTAGTCTGTATTTGGTTGTCATAGAGCAGGTGAAGGTTTGCTCAGTCAAGACAATTTTTTGGTGCCGCACTGTATGTAACTTCTTCAAGAGCAAATTCACGGGGTTTGTATTGAGAGGCCTCTGTGTTACGCTGAGCATCTGCTCTGTGCCAGACGATGTGTGTGTGATATGTGCAAGTGGCAGTGTGTTTTACCCTGGCAGCTAATGGGTAGCTTGCGTCAGTAAAACCTGCAGCAGGTAAAAGATGTGATGGGTGTGCTCAGTCTGCCAGCTCCTCTGGCTGTGTGATCGCAGCGTTCCGACACGATAGCGAGACGGTAGTCTGGTGCTTGATGTAGCTGTGCTCCCGTTTAAGAAGAGACCATTCATGTCCTGATTTTTGTTCTAAATGACCCTGAAGTTTAAGTTAATCCAAAGAAGTAAAAGGCAACTTGCTTTTGAAATGAGTGAAAAGTGTACAGTACGCCACTTGTGGACTTCTCAATTACCTCAGCAGGTATCCTGCCATGTAATTACTAGTGATTAGTGATAATTTAGCCAGCTGAATAGGTTCAGGTCTTTTATTTATCTGTGCCCTGGAATTAAGTGGCCTATAGCATAATAAGGCAGAGTTACTATCCAGAAAGGATGCTCCCCAAACTTTTAAAAAGATAAAATGCTCTGTTACAAAGTGTAGAGAGGTTGGTTGGTTGGTGGGTTGTTAATGGTTGTGGTTTGGGTTGTTTTTTTTTATGTGGAATGTCACCATTGCTATTACTTGTGACATTTGGCTGTGTTGGCATGCTGAAGACTGGATCATTGAAATGTTTTATAAACATTTCTGCAAGCCACTGGAACAGAAGTCCTTAAAATTTACCCAAATTTATCACTGTTGTATAACCTAGTTTATTGGCTGACCTCGAAAAGGTTAGGCGGTGGCAACAGTATTTTAAAGCTATGTGTATGATGTACTGGAAGTTGGCTTTTTCTTGTTTTTCTTATTCTCTTCCTTGGAAAGAGCAATAAAACTGCTTTGTCTGTTGCCTATCAGCATGACGGGAATCCTTTCCTTTGGATAGTGATTTTATAGGAAAGTTTGTATGCATATCACCAAGTCTAGCTTTTAAAAACAAAGTGTGCAGGAGTTATTGACAATATAGTGTGGCATTTTATTTTAAAAATTGGGGAAAGTTAAATATTTTTTTAAAAAGTAGGTGTTTGAGTAAATAATGAAGGTACTTTTTTAAAAAAAAATCTATATGCCACAGTTTACATAGACATATTTCAGATAGAACATATGCATTGTATCTTCAGATATGGCAATTCCTTTTATTTTCTCAAAGTGTGTGTACAGTAACTCTTCCATCTAGTTCCTGTGTTTGCTTATGGGGATCCTACTTTATATGCTTTCTAATGTAACTGAATTTAATTAATTTTCAAAATCGCAGTTCATTTAGGTATCTTTATTATAAGTGAACTATTAAATGTATGAAATGCAGTTTTGGCCTTTTCTATTGAGTGATCTTACAGCTCAAGGCTGCTTTCTTCAGAATTCATTGAATTTCTACAAGGAGAGGTACTAAAATATTTTATAAGTTTGACTTGTTGCAGTATTCGCTCTAGAGTGAGCTACACTTTAAAAAAAAAAGTGCATGTCTGCTAATGGCCTGCAAATGGGGGTATTTCTTAGGTTCAGAACACCATGAAACATGTATATAAGCCTATAAAGATTTGTGTGGTTGAAAGCCTGTTTTACATGTAAACGTACTCATGGAAGGGTTCAGTTCACGGCATTCTTTGATTCTTCGATTATTTCTTGCTTCCAGTAATGGAACTGGTTCTTTTTTGCACATAGTGAACTTTGCTCATCTTTTAATATGATTCTTCAAAGAAAGTGCTGTTTCTGTGGTATTGTATTATCTGAATAATCATATTTAACTTTTTTTTAAACAAGGTCACAATTTCTGATTTTTCTGTTCCTGTGTTTTTTGCTGGTGTGTAATAAAAAAGTTTTTCTTTACATGGTTATTTAATACATTAGCTGCCTGTAAATATTTCTTGTTAAGTGCTCTGGAATGTGCCGTAGAAGTTGTATTGGATTGGTTTAAAGAATTGTTTGAAAGCCATTTTGTTTTGGTTATTTCTATTAAATTAGAAAAATGACTCAATTTGAGTTTCTTCTTTGCACATCTGCATTAGGGCATAAGATGCTGGTTCACATCTGGCGAAAGATTTTTCTGGTAGTGTGGAAGTCCCTCGGTGACACGTTACTGCAGCAGCCGGAGTGTGACCACCCGAGGCTGCAGCACCTGCAGCCGCCGCGCTCGGGGCAGGACGTGCCAAAGCCTCGACTCGACTCAGAGGTTGGGAGGGAGGCGCTGGGATGGCAGCACCCTGCGCTTCCCCACGAAATGACTTCATGCTTACCTATGCCTGCTACGTGGAACACGAGTGTGCCGAGGTTTGCTCTGGGGCCCTTCGTGCCGCTGTCGGCCGAAGCTGGGCGGTGGGAGGTGTGATGGGGTGTGCCGTGGTGGAGCCGGGGTGCCCCGATGCAGGCAGGATGGGGATGGCTCTGAGGCGCGGTGCCCCCTGGGTCCTGCCCCAGTAAGCGCTGGAAAAATGAAAAGGAAGCTGAACCCCGTTGCTCTGTAACTCGTTACTGCTCCGGCCACAGCTGTATGATGCTCCTCATCTGCCGCATGTCTGTCACGCTCTGCTCTGCGCGGTGCTTCCTGCGTTCTGCCTGTTGGAAATGAGTCTGTAGTGAACGCAGAGCTCCCGCCGGCGTATGCCTTTGCTCAGCAAGTGTGCACTTTGCTGTATCGGCAACCAGATCCACGCAGGAACGTGGTGTGTGGCCCCGTGCTCGGGTGCCAGGCGCGGTTCGAAGCCCCGGGGAGTGGCAGCAGTGGACGTGGTGCTGCGGTGCGGGAGGTGAGGTTGCTCCTCTGTGAGGGGAGAGGAGGAGGAGGAGGAGGCTCCTGCATCATCAGCACTTTCTGCTTGCAGTGAAAAAGCTGTGCACGTGCAGTGTTTTAACTGCAGGTTAGTGTATATGCTTTGAGCTGCTCCCTCCTGCCGATAAATCCATTCTTTGTGCTGATGTTGCTATTGGAGCGGTCTCACGACTTACCACGTCAGAACTAAAGGCAGAACTGAGCTTACATGTCTTGGGATATGGCCCAGTTCAACTACAGATCTGAAGCAGGAACTAACTAGTCTGGTTTGTTTTAACAGGAGTCAGATTAAGTGCTTGTGGGTCCTTCCAGGCCCCAGTGTCAATTGTACTCCAGCTGATCTTGTAGACCTGCAAGAAGAAAGTAAAGTCAGCATGCACATAAACTAGAATCACCTCTGAGTAACTCTTCTGCAAGCAATGGGAGACAGGTCTAGTAACCTTGAATGCCAACCATCTTGAAGATGTAACCCTTGCAGCTGGTGAAGGCTCTGATATAAGCATGTCTGTTGTGACGAGAGAACTCACTTCAGGCTGTAGCTTGTAAATTGGATTTTTCTCGTTTGTTTATTCTTTAAGTGCTTGTCTTAGTTTAGTATCACAGAAGCTTCCTGGTAAGAGAGCTGTCTTCTATGAAAAGATTTAGTTAACTTCACTAAAGTGCACGTTTGTTCTTGCTAAATTGAGAACAATTGCATTTACAATGAGCACTTGAATGCGCTTGCTTGCCTTTTGCAATCTGCAGCAACGGAATAGATGGTTTGAACCTAAACCATTGCACTTCAGGTGGATTTTCCTGCTAGACCAAATACTGCCGGTGTGAGGTGATGCTTCTGCGTACGCTCAGCACAAACGGCTGGCTGGGTGCCCTGCTGACCCTTCTGATTCCTCTAGAGCTGGAGTTTGGTGCATTGCTGGCAGAGGAACGATGAGGAGTTCTCTGGGTGGAGGTTTCATCTCTTTGCCAGGCACTGCAACACGGCCGCACTGTGTCCAGAGCAATCCCAGTCCTGCCTGTCCATCTGCTCCAGCTTCTGACAGCCCATCTGCTCCATCCCTTTCTGAGGCACTGGTGCTGGCTGCTGGGGTGGCTGGACTGCCATCTGCCATTTTAGCACCTCTATTTGCCTTCGCTCGACCCCCTGGATTTCCTCACTAGGCATGCTTGGTTTCTCTCCCTTTGTTTCCTAGCTAAACTTCTCCTGGCTTGCTCCAGTGACACCAAGGTGTTCACCACATCACAAAGTGCCACAGTTCAGTTGCTCATTTTTTATTCCCCACCCAGGGGCATATCTGAATCTCCTCTCTCCATCCTGAAATTCCAGCAAGAGTCAGAAACTATGCTGCTAGTGTTTCACCATTTGCTGCCATTGTAGAATTTGCACCTATATCTCTATAGACGAGTATGTGATTTTGGCATTTTTGCCACCTTCTCTTGGGATTATAAGCATGTATGCAGAGCACCGGCCTTTCCTTTTTTTTTTTTTAATCCACTGTGTGAGCTCTTTGGATCACTTCGGCGCCTCAACATGCATACTGGGGCCGAACAGCATTTCATACAACATTTTGCACCGTTCTGTGTCTTTTGCTCTGTGTTAGCGGGGCAAGGCATGCCGAACTGAGTGCCTCACACAGAGCAGAACGGCTCTTTGTGAAATTACCTTCCACTGCGTTCCAGGGGCTGCCATTGCAGCCAAGTGCTTGGTGATCTTCACGTGACTTAACGCTTAGGAACTAGGATAATGTTTGCTAAATTAGTGGGGATTAAAACTGGGGATATTAATTCCTGCTACTTTCATTAACATGTGTTAGGCACGTAACTTTAATTAGCAGATGACAGAAGACTTGCAAAACATGGTGCCGGCTCCCACACGCTGAGGCTAATGGTGAAGGCTCCCCCCCGAGAAACAAGTAAGGGTGCGTTATGGTGTGTAGTGGTGTACCTGGCGGTCCACGGTGTATCTGTTGCTTCACCCTGACAGTGATGCTCGTCACCTACTGACAGCCCTTTTTGCGTCACATGTGGCTTCAACAAGACCCATAGCATGGCTCGCAGGATGAGCTTGCTGCTGTCGTATGCAGCTCGGCACCTGCCCTCCCCGGGGGGGAGCGGGTCTCTGCAGGACCAGAGGCCGGCCAGCTACAGAGCTCATGGAGGCTTGTTTGGGTGCACTTACTTCCTTAGCTAGACCTGTGGGGCAACTGGCTTGTAAACAATCTTTATTTTTTCATCTTGTATGTCATGTCAGAGATAAACACAAAAGCCTTTCATGGCAGGGGAGTTCCTCAGCAAATGTCATGTAGCTGGTGGGTGACAAGTGGTCTGGTGTGTCACAACTCTGGCAGCTGGAAGTGGTTGGAAATCACATCTTTTGAAGCTTTCCACTGCTGCAGGGAGTGTGGTGCTGGAATACACCATGCAGGTTGCTGAAGCTGTGAATTTGGTGCTGAGATCCACGTGGCAGTGTGTATCTGTTCCAGACCACTTTCCTATCAGGAAAGAGTTGGCTGTGAAAGTGGCCGAAAACACCATTCCTTTGAAATTGTGTTTGGAGACACACTTGGTGCCATCCTGCAGCTGCGACCAGGTGCAGCTACGAGGTCTGTGCCATGGATCTGAACAGTGGTTTGCAGATGACTGCGGGCAAGATGCAAAATGCCAAACTGAGGTCTGTTTTCCTCTTGGAAGTCATCTGTGTCTCCAGGCAATCCCAAATGTAAGTGATTTATCTGCTCTATTGGCCCTAGCCTGTTTTCAAAGGAAGGAGATGTTGCAGCGACAAGTCCTTCTGACAGCACACGATAGGGACCATGCTCAAAGGTGAATCCTGCTTTCTAAATGAAGGCAGATTATCTGCTGATCTGAGGTTTAATCAGCTCAACACATCGGGGAAGGTGCATGTAACTCAGAGAACTGCAGCAACTGTGTCGGGAAGTACGGGGTGGGCTGGGAACAATCGGCCGTCGGTAGCCAGACACGCACCCTGCGTCAAGGCAGGGGTCACAGCCTGCACGTTCTTGCA
>JAVJGJ010000035.1:7179063-7208146 GCA_035590215.1 Microhierax caerulescens | reverse complement strand
AATTTGTGAATTAATTGTTCCTTCTTTAAAATTTCTAGTACGGGACATGTCACCAGGTGGTGCTCTCAACGCGGCCTGTCTACGTGCTGGTCTCTGAGCGAGCCAGCAGTTTTGTCTCGGGTAGCGATCCTCGGGCAAGGGGCTTTGGCTCCTGCAGGCTGAGGTACCTGCTGAGGCTCCATCACCTCCTGTGGGCGAGGCATGGGCAGTGTGCCAAGCGTTGTATCCTCGGGTCAGTGCAGTGTTGGCGTTTAAGTGGAACGTGGTCACCTGTGGACTTAGTCTCATTCATTTCTCTCTCCACCTTAGCCTTAACAGAGCCCTGTGCTTACTGCCTGGACGTGCGCGCAGAGAGCGGAAGGCAATGTGGTCACGTTGTGCAGGGAAAGCTGGAAATGACTGCACTGGGCACCGCTCCTGCTGTGGGGGCACCGTGAACCCGCCTGCTGGGAAGGGGGCAGGTAGGAGCAGCCTCAGCTGGCGACCTGCCTCGTCTGCCCCCTCTTTGTCTCTGTGACTGCAAGGCACGCGGGGGCCGGGGAAGCTTCCAGCAAGCAGGAGCTACTACGATGGTGACCAGGTTTGTTCCCCTATCTCTGGCCATTGCTTTGGGCACTGTTGGTGCCAACCACATAGAGCAGTGGGCTTGTTGTTTAACCGGGTGTGTAGCATAGGCTCTGCCCTGCTGAAACCTGTCTAGGAAGGAGATGGTCCTCCGTCATTTTTCTTGCTAGAAGTTGTGCCTCAGGGTGCTTTTCATGAGCAGAGCAAGTAACCAAGCTGGTAACCACAGCTGCCACCACAGCTTCCTGGGAGGTACCGAGAGGAGTGAGGGCTGAGCATCACCTGTACACAGGAGCCCTGTGCCCTGGCCCCGCATCCGATGCCATCCCTTGGGCTTGTGTGTTCTTGATGCTGAGCAGAGTTGAGACTAGGTGAGATCTGAGCCCGCCACTGATCCTAGCCCTGGATTTTTGTGCCACATCAGGCCCTGCAGCAGGTGCTGGGTATGTTCAGCCTGCTTGGCGCTCGGGCACAGCTGTATGGGAATGCCGAGAATAACGACCATGGCGTGGGCTGGACTTTCGCCGTTGTCATCTCTTCTCCTGCTGCCCTGCATCAAATGAAAAGGAAGGGCTATAACTGCCCGGAATGAGTTAAGGAACAGTATTTAATGCTGGAAAGACAGGCAGTGCTGAAGTGGGTAATACCAAGGCATTTGGTAGGCAACCGGGAAAGCTGAGTGGGGCTGTGGAAGAGCTGCGTGTGGTCTGTCTCCTGCTGAAGCTGCAGTATGTTCTTGGGTTTTACCACTCTTGTGCAATGCCCTCCTTCCCTGTGGAAAACATGATTAATTATAATGTGTTGTCAGCATTCAGTGCTCTGCTTGATTATTCGGAAGTTTTCTTCCCCTGGTTTGGTGTCCAGTGCTACAGCATGATCTTTTTTAACTCTACAGTTTCTCAGTTGCCTTTCACAGCAAGTGATCTGGCAGCCTGCTGCTGGCTCACGGGGTGACTGCTGACATGTCAAAGCAATTTAATCTGCTGCCCAATTATAATCAATCTAATTCTCCTCCAGATAGACACAGATGCAGTATCCTTTTAGTGTCTGAGCAGAACGTAAATGTGTCAGGCCACCTTATTTGCTGCTGGCTGTTGAAAACTAAATTCTGTAGAAAGTGATTCAATAATGCTGTTGTTGGGCCTGGAGACTTTCCTGCTCTGTACAAGCAAGGAGCCGTCTCTCTCTCTCACCTTTACTGTATGATGAGCACGGTGACTGGCTTCACAGAGAAGGCTTTCTGGACACGTGTGTCTGAGGCATGATTTATGGGGGCCACAGCTGTAGGTGATGTGAGTTGACAGAGCTTCATCAAAGTCAGCAGAAGACCTACGCCCTCGTTCACATGGTGGGTTAAACTAAACACTGTTCCTTCCTGTTTGTTTCTGAGCTCCAGTACTCATGTGTAGAGATGGCTTTTGCAGCGTGACCCTTGCCAGGGCTCTGGCTGGGCAGTTGTGAGGGACTGGACAATGTCTGGGGCTGGGACTGGCGGCAGCCTGGGAGCCCGTACCTCCCAGGGACGGGGTGCTGCAGGCGGTGGGTCCGCCACCCCCTCTGCGCTTCTGGGCTGCCCGTGACTGGGGTTATTGCCTTTTGCAACACTCGGCTGTGGCACTGGCTGAGAGCAGTGGTGGGGAGGATGTTTGACTATTATCAAAGCAGACCAACTAAGTAAACGACTTTTTGACAGCGCTAATGGCTCTGTATCCTTGCCTCTTGCCATTTAGAGCTTTGGGAAATGATGTTATCAGTAAGTAAATAGATTTTTTTTTTAAAAATAACAACCCAGTGAAATATTTTGGACCTGAGATTTGGTGCTGGCAGAAGCAGGAAACACCCTGCAATGAGGCCGGCATGATCCTCTTATCCCCACTGCCCCAGGGCAAGCCCTCGGGTGCCAGTGGTGCGCTCTGAACCCTCCTGCCTGATGAGAACAGCCTGTTGCTTTCCTTCTGCTGCGCTGCTCTCCTGCTCTTTCCATGGGCAGCTGGCAAGGACAGGCCTTATTCCAAACTGCAGGACCTGATGTGCCTCCTTTCCCACAGCTTCATATCCCCCAGAAAGAGGAGCATGACTAATGGAGGAAGCTGGTTACGTTTCTGTATGAGAATCCTCGGGAACTGAGATGATTGCCAACACATCTGTCATTTAGGATTAACTGTTCTGTCCATTGTCACCTGTGGAAGGAGTTTATTAAGTAGTGAAGTGATCGGCAAGGGTTTTCTTTTTTCTTATATTACTGATAGGAGTATTGCAAATGCTGCTTTGGGCTCCCAGGATGGATCCTTGCAGAGGATGCTCTGAGGGTAAGCTGTGTGTCTAACACGGATCTTCCATGCAGAGTTGTGTGTTTCTAGCCATAAAAATCGCCTGGGTTGCTGGCTCTGGATCTTGTGAAAGAGGTTTGCCACCATCATCCAGGATGCGCTGGGACTGCCCAGGCAGCAGCAGACAGGCCTGGCAGCAGGACCTCCCCCCCCCCCGCCCGGTGTCCATGAGGGCAGGGGAGTGCCTGGGGGAGTAAGAGAGACACACAGAGACTCAGTGGCCAAAGACGTGGTGCCAGGCTCAGCTCAGACGGGCTGGGTACTGCAAAGCTCAGCCGGCGAAGAGCTGTCAGTCCCTGCGGGGCGGCACGGGACGATGCAGAGTGATGGGGGTGATGCAGGGCATGAGGGTGATGCGGGGCAATGCGGGGTGACGCAGGTAATGAGGGTGGGGTGGGGTGGTGCAGGGTGATGTGGGGTGGTGCGGGGTGATGCAGGGCAGCAGCACTCAGGAGCGGGGGCTGCACCTGTCTGGAAAGCGCCGTTTGAGAGGGGAGCACTCACATCCTTCTGAATGTTGGATGGAAAGCATCGGGGGGTGGGGGTGGGTGGTGGGTGGGGTGGTGCAGATCCTGAAGATCTGTGGGTGCTCACTGGAGGCTAATAGAGCAGGTTAATCAAAGAGCTCTCAGGTTTCTTTTCATATGTTAATTTTCTCCTGAAATAAAATCACTACAGCATTTCTCTCAGAGGCACAATTGTGCACCATTGTTTATGTTTTCTCTGTTTTAGAAAACACTGCTATTTTTATTACTTGTATTTCTACCGAGAGGGATAAAAATAACTAGAATATGGCAAATACTTTGTAAGCAACACTGAGGGGTAAAAAAACAGCTTATACCTCCTTATTTTCCGTTACCGAGATCGACTTAGTTTGTTTCTTCCAGAAGGTTGAGATTAAATATATGCTATTTTGCTTTTCTGTTTCCATGGAAAAAATGGTGGTTTAAAGCCCGTGTTGGTTCCGTGGAGGGTTGGGCTGGCAACCTGCACTTTGCCAGGTCTTAGGGCCTAAAGTGCAGCAGAAAGGTGGCTGTGGATGGATGTGTTCAGTCTCTCACTGTGCTGTACACACATGTGGGTTTTTTCCAGATTTTTTTATCCAGCTCTCTCAGTGTCTTTCCTGAGAAGAAGCCACACGCGGTCCGGCCCTGGACATGTTTCAAATCTAAACACTACCCACCTGATGGCTGCTAGAGCAGTGTACCTAGGTGGGCTTCAAAGTGCCAGGTGAACTATCAGTGGAAATCACCAACCGAGCCCTCCTTCTGCTCAGGAAACACTTGAAGTCACCAGGGAAGTCCTGGATGCTGTCATAATTATGCTGCAAAGGGGTTCCGCCTGCTTCTCAGAATTGCAGTGGCTGAGCACTGTGTGAGAGCAAAGGCTTCTCAGGACTTCATTACAAAAGACAAATTTTAATCTGCCTTCTGAGTTCTGACACCTGTATTTCATTGGCCTTCAAGGAAAGTGCAGTCTTTTAAAAGAAAATGATGCAGTGATACCGATAATAGTGTCCACGACACAGAGGGCTGAAATGAGACCCTAAAAGCAAATTTTTATCTGTTCTCAGAAAAAGAGTGTGTTAACATCTGTTGTTAACATTTATGCCAGCTCAGTCCTTCCAGTAGATATGTACCAGACAAAAGCCATATCTGAGGTTTCCACAGCATTGCAGAAAGACACTTGTGGCCTGGGGGGACACAGTAACTAACTTCATAAATCAGGTTGAGGAACAGAAATGGGTCTAATCCCAGCCTAACCTCACTCCTGTGAGGCGATACCACGTCAGGTAACAGGATTTGCTGCCATAATATTCCTGAAATTTAGGTCCTAAACAACTCTTGCTTGTCAAACGGCCGCGGGGCTGATGGGTCGTGGCACCGTGTGCCAGCGGGACCCTGCGCACAAGGCTGGGCTCAGCCGAGGTACCAAGCCCCCGGGCAGGGACCCCAGTGTGGGGCCCGGGCTCTCACCTCAGTAAGTTTATTGCGATTGCGCCTTGTGTTAAATGCAGATGTTTGGTGCATGGAAGGTCAGAGGTCCCCCAGCTATTTAGCTAATGGCTTTTGAGCATGGCTGATAGCTGCAGTACTCGAAACCACATCTCCCTGATACAATCTCATCTGATGTCTCTCAGCCATATGATGCTCTTGGAGCAGAAATGGCTTTTTAAAGCTTCCAGCCCTGCCAAATCACTCTGTGACTGTTCACCTTGAGGACATACAAAGATTCCAGGTCAAGAAAATATATTTCAGAAGTCCCATCACCAGAAAACAATTTTGGATGATAGTCCTGCCCCCCTAGAAAGCTTCTCGTCTGGATGCACTTGGCTTCAAGGAGGTCTGTCTTCAGCGTCCATTTTGTTGTGCAGTAAGCTGCGATGCGTCTTGGAATCAGGATTTTCAGGACACCAAGGCACCTTTTCTTGCCATGAAACTGACAACGCCAGTGCTACCCCGCAACACCTCGCTGACACTGGAGGGCAAGAGCCTGCGGCAGGGCCTGCTCACCCCCTGCCGCCCTTTTGCTGTGCGGGGGCATCCTGTGCTGTGGAGTGAGCGAGTTCATCCTTAGACTTCCATCTCAGAGTTCGCTTGCAGTGCAGTCTAGGGGCTGTCACTTTAGGCTACAAATTCAGGGTTATTTTTCCTTCCCTCTTCCTTGTGTCGCCAGGATATTCAAGGAGAGGTGCGTCTAAGGCTGAGTAACAGCCCCCAGGAAAGCTCAGCTGGGGAACGAGCAGCCGCCGTGCAGCCGGGAGAGCCTCTGTGCACACAAGTGGGGACCCAGCATTTCCTTCATGTTTCTAGTCTTGTTTTGCGCAATAAGTGGAGCCTGGAGGGACCAGGGTCCTGGAGACCTTGGTGTCAGTGAATGTTTCTGCTGGAGGTGAAGAGAGGAGCAAACAGAGGAGCTGTTTGTGCAAAAAAAGTGTAAATCCTCGGGGAAAACACGGCCCTGCCTGCCTGCCCTCTCCACCATGGGAGGTGCTTTTTTTGCAGCAGCTACCAGCAGTGATGCAGAGCTCTGGCTGCTCCCCAGGGCAGGGCCAGGAGGCTGCTGCTGCCTGGCAGCTCTGTGCCGCACGCCGCACACAGGCACCGGTACAGATCTAATCGGTGGCGCAGAGCTTGTTTAAATATTTTTTTTCTGAAGTTGGTTTGAGGTCAATTCTTGCGACTAGTGTTGGATTTAAGCTCATTCTTAAGGCTCTGTCTCCGTTAGGACAGGCAGGGCCACCTCCTCCCTCCGTGCACACAGCGGTGGGGACAGGACGCTGGTTTCATTTGCCGCCTGCACCCCATCAGCCACCGCAGAAGATCTGCATATCAAAGCCGTGTGTGAAGGTGCACAGCACTACATATTACATTTATACACAGATGGCACATTGACGTTGCCAAAGGACCCAGATCAGCATCGTTTTTCCTGGCAAGCAGCTCTGAACAATCTTTGAGTTATTTCCAATTATATTAACTGGAAGAGTAAACAATACAGCACTGTTAGTCACACTAATAGTTAGAACTGGCACAAATAAATGCTGCTGCTCCCTCTACAGACTTGATTATTATTAAAAAAATAAAAATCACCTTCAAACACATCCTAATCCAAATTAAATGAATAGCATATTCTGTCTCAGCTGGACAAATGTATTTGTGATTCCACTTTAGTGGCACACGTTCCCATAGGTGTGATCAGATATATTGAATAGAAAAAAAATTTGTACATCTAGTTAGCCATGTTAGGACTCCAGACATGAATGGCCTACAATTAGATACATATTGAACATACTCTCGTTAATCCAATTGCGGTATGCTACAAAACTTCCTAGTTCCTCAACTGTTAGTGGAGAATTGTCTTTGGTGCTTGTCTTCTGCTTTAGTGATGGGAAAATTGCCATCCTTTCTCAAGCTGCTCATTCTCCGATTATGGTGTGTTTTATCGCCTTCAGTCCTGGTTACGAGGCAGTAGGTGCAGCCCCTAACTGATGCGACAGCAGCGCTTCCACTCACTTTGTGGTCTTGGCCAAAGTGGTGATTTCAAAGGTAACGCCAGGGCTGGGGTGTTGCATGTAATGCATTTCTTTGTGTGATCCAAGTCCACTGAGACATTTCCCCCTAACATTTATTCAACTCTCAGTCCTTCTGGGCTATCTACAGATGCAGCCTTTTCTGCCTAACTCTGCCTCTCAGTGTGACATGAGGCCACTGGATGGGAGAAGATAAATGCTGCCGTGGGATGGGAAGGCATGCTGTGCTTGCCTAAATGCCATGTGAATGCAGCTGCAGGGAAAAAGTTTGCGAGGCACGGGAGTCTGAAATGCCAGCGTGGGTGTGGGTGAGATGAAGCCGCTGAACCCCTCAGAGACCATCAGCTCTGCCCGGGGGGTGGGGGGGTGTGCTTGCCTCTGCTGTTTGTGCTGGAAGGTGGAAACAGGACTGAGGGAGCGATGAGCCCTCCGAGTACAGGTCAGTGCCGAGGCAGGCTGTGCAGGAGCTGCGGCTGGCACTGGTGCCCACCCCTGCGTGCAGCGCGGCTGCAGCGGGGCCGGGGGCACCAGCAGCCTGGACGTGGCGGTGCCTGGGGACAGGGGTCCGGCCCCTTGGGGCTTTCTCTGGGTGGCTCCAGGGGCAAAGCTGGAGCTTCCCAGTGGGATGCGGGTGGCAACACCTCCCATCTGGGTGGATGTGCGTAGGGGTAGGACAGAAGTAGGTGCAAGAGTCCTTGCCTGGGAAAAGCAGCGGTGGGATCGTCAAGTGTGGCAGCTGCTACCTGGCTGTTTTCCAGCCAGGAAATGTAGGACAACAGACAGTGCATATGACAAATTCAAAGTTACAAGGTGCAAAAAAAATCTGGCTTTCTATTCCGAAATATTTGTTGGGAGTATGGACACTAATACCAGGCTCTCCTGTTAGTGTTACCCAGCGAGCCTGGAGTCCTCTGAAATGGAAATGAAGGTGAATAATTGACCCAAGGTGACTTTAGGTTTAAAAGTAAAAAGTTCTTGGTATTACTTTTGAAACAAAATTAGCTTTTTTCCCAAATAATTTAATTTATTATTGATTTCTGCGTTACAAGCTCTCAATTGGACATTAACCTTTTTCTAAGGGTTTGGTTCATGGGGTTTTTGTCTGTTGAAATCTCTTTAAGGTAAATTCCAATTTCAAATGCAATACTTGACTGATGTGCTCCAGGATGTTGCGGTTCAACCTGGCAGGCAGTTAAACACCACACAGCCTCTTGCTCACTCACCCCTGCCAGTGAGACAGGGGAGAGAACTGGCAGAAAAAATTAAAATTAAAAAATTAAAAAAACCTGGTCAGCTCCTCTCTTGCCTGGCCGTGAGCGTGAGCACCCACCGCTGCAGCAGTGCTGGTGGGCACGGGCTGATTGCCAGCAGCTCTTGTGAAGCATCTTCTGAGATGCCGGTGCGGGTGGCGAGGCTGGCCATGTGTCTAACCCGTGGATTTCAGTGGTGCAGGGGGCAAAACTGCTCCATTTAGAAAAGCCTTGGGAGGCTGAGATGAGCGTTGGTGTACTTACTCTTTGCTCCTTGCTGTTATTATCTCGTATTTTGAAGCTGGCTCACAAGCCTGGCACATTTTGTTGCTTGTGAGCTGTAGGTGGTCGCTCGGCACAGGAGTTCATCTCTAAATCCCCGTGTATGTGATTTCCACTGAGCTATCAGGACATGGTGTGTGCAAACCATAGCTACTTGTTCCGCTGTTCTGTCAAAGTAATTTGGGTGAAATCTTCTTCTTTTTGGGGGGTATGTGTGTGTGTCACAGTAACAAATGTAAACTTGAGCTTGCTTCAGCCCCCTGCTAGAAGCTATGTGAGCCTGGTTTGGGATGGTATGATGCTCTGTATGCATTCCCCACCCCTGTTTATTAGAGTACCAGTGGCTTCTAGGATATATGGTGTTTCATGGGGCCACAGAAGCTATAAGAAGGCCGGATTTGCAGTGCTCTCAAATTTAGCGTGGCTTCCATCCTGACCTGCAGAACAGCCTTCCCCAACACTGGGGAATCAGCTGCTGGCATTTGTTTCCTGCCCTGTCGTGGCGTCCCGGACACTGCAGGCACCTGAGTTTCCTCGAGGAGGGTAACATTGTCCTGAAAGGTGGGGGTTGTTTTGCTAACCTGTCTCTAATGACTTTTGCATATCCCAGTGGGGTTCTGGGCCCGCTGCCATCAGCAGAGCTTTCAGGCAGTGGGCAGCAGGCCACTAACGGAGGGAGAGCAGCTCTGTGGGTCCAGTCACCCTGAGGAAGACTAACAGGGAAGCAGCAGCACTGGCACAAGGTGGTGTAACCTAACCTATGTAGTGTCTTGTTTGGTTTTTTCCTTTGCATGCTGACTGATGTGTTATTAATCTGCCCAGGTGAGCAGCACGCTCATTGCGGTAAACCAGTTAAGCTTTGTCACAGTGGCTGAGTAACATCATCTCTGATCCTTCCAGCCTCACCACAGAGGTCTTGGTGCCCCAGCTATGGCTTTGCCATGCGTGGGCTCTGGCAGTGTGCTCTGGGGACTGCAACCCCCCGTGCTCAGCATGACTGTATCTGCAGGGTGGACTTAGCTCAGCCCGTGTTCTCTTTCTCGTGCATCTTCTCAGTCACAGGTGGAAAAAATATTCTGCGGGACCTTCTGCAGTGGCCCTAAGGTTCTTCGCATACCTAAGTTGTGCATGTAAAAGTTTTTCCTCTGGAGCAGGAGGCAGAAATAAACCAAATGTTCAGCTTTGGAAAAGGCTGAATGCCTGTTGAAGCAAAACCATTGTTAACTCCTTCATACTGCAGTGCAGCTAAAAGGCTGCAGCAGGGGAGGGCACAGCCCCTGGCAGGTGTTGCGTGGACCCAAATCAGGCAAGGAAGGGCTCTACAACCTCAGGAAAAATACCGTGCAATGAATAAGGAAAGTTGAAGGCTGGGGGGGGGGGGGGTGTCAGTGATGAGAACAATTTGGGCATAATTTGAGTTTGTTTTCTTTAAAAGATAAATAGGTGGGTGGATTTCATGAGTTTGCTGTAGAAATGTGATGCAAACCATACCTGAGCTTGAGCTCCTGGCAAATCACTGGTTTGGCTTCCAGCCTTGCACAGTCTGGAATCTCCGCTCAGTAAACACAGACCTTTGCAAGCCCCGGTGCTGCCAGCAGGCAGCTGGTGATGTTGGTGTTTGCTTGCATGTGGTAAACACTTCCAGTAATACTTCCTCATCTGCAGGTGCGCCTCAGACTGTTTGCAGCAGCAGGTTGTGCAGCACTGACCGGGAGGTGGTAGTGTCTATTTAAAAGTGTCTCTTTGTGACCAGTTGTAGGATATTGCTGTGTTAATAAAAGATTTCACTCATGTTGTCCTGGCAACAGAAGTTTTTGGAAGGAGAAATGCTTCGTAGGGAAGTTGCTCTTGCCCAGAGGGAGGTTGCCATGCTGGCTAAAGCACCGTGGCAGAAGCCCAGCAAGCCACGGCGAGGTGTCCCAAGCACCCTGCGCTGGGCCAGGTGGCAGCAAGGAGCGGCGTGACCCAGAGGGACCTGGGTGCGACCCTCAGGGGTGCTGGAGCGATGCCTTTGTGTGGCTGGTATAGGAATGTGCCGCCGCTGCCGGCCACCCCGCTGCGCTGCCGGCGAGTCGCTGCCCCAGCAGCTGGAGCAGATGCAGCGCGTTTGCTGCAGGCAGCGAGGGAGCAGCCAGTGTCCGCAGCAGGGCTGTGGCGGGGTGGAAGGGCAGCTCGGTCCTGCGGAGCACTGGGAGAGGTGTGGGGCAGTGCTGGGGCAACGCCAGCCCCCCAGTGCCCCGTCCTGGTGGCACTCAGGCTGCTCCCTGGCAGCAGGAGTGGGCAGGGAGCAGGCAGGAGGAGGCAGCGCGAAGGGGCACCCAGGTAGGTGCTGCAGCGCCCAGGTTTCAGACATAGAGCTTTGGGGAGGGTCGCTGCCCTACACAGCCAGGGGGCTGGGCGGGGGGAGGTGTGCTAGAGGACCCATGTTCCAGGGGAGCCTAGTGCTGCGTTGGGTGCTTGGCCAACTCCTGGGACTCACGTGGCGTGATGGCTCAAAGTGCTTCAGCAACTAATTAACAGAGAAGATAAATACAGTGCATGAATCTAAGCATCCTCTATGGCAATGTGGGGCTGAGGGACCTGTGTAGCTTCAGCCCTGGCTCTCTGGTATGCTCATTATATCTGTACTCCTCTGCTCCAGAAGCTGCAAGAAACCATTCTGCTGTATGTAATTTTAATTGCCTGTTACACAATTGCTTCTTTTCCCATGCCTGTCAACTCTATTCTCTGTTCAAAAGTGCAACTCTATCATGAGGCATGAACTGTCTGCTGAATTACAATAAGGATAAAAAAAATACTGCAGACAATAATAATATAAAAATATCTTATTATAAAATACAGTGGCATTCTCAAGCTCTATTGCCATCTGCAGCCTGTTGTGTTAGGACCAGTGCAAACATATCAACAGAACCTGCTGCTTTTCTTACGTTGCCTTTAGCAGTTGTAAGTAGTTTGTGCAGCGTTCGTGGCAGCAGTCCTGTTTCTCTTGTCTGGTGATGTGCCGTCCTCAGCCAGAAGATTTCAGCGTTCACTTTATTTGCAAAATTGTGCTGGGGCTGGGACTTGAAATTCTGCACCTGGAGAACGGTGAAGGGGCAGCAGTGAGAGGGTTAAAAAATTATCTGGGCTGCAGCTTTAACAACATAGTATAGAGGGCACGAAACTGAATTTGGTAGGAGGTTCTTTGTCTGGAACCCGCCTTGGCAGTAAACAGCTCTCTGATCTCAGAGGCAATAAGGCATCAGGAGCACTGGCAGGACTGCAGGAGGCTGGTTTCTGGAGGCTGACCGGAGACTCCCCGCTCTGGATGCCGAGGAGGGTTTGTCGAGCTGGACCACTGCCTGGCACAGGGTGTCCCTTAGGGTGCTGCCATGCCAGAGGGTGGAACTGGTGTGAATCTGTTAGTGTGACTGAAAAAAACCAAACCCTCTTTTCCTAGTTTGACTTTCTTAGACAGCAGAGGGGAATAGCGGAGCATGCAGTGTGGGAGATGAGTGGTAACAAGGATGACAGCCGTTGTCAGAAGGCAGTCCGCATTCTCACCGAGCTGTGCCAGAAGAAAAGCCTGCCTAGCTTGGACCTGGACACTTGCAGGGAGTTCCTCCTGCTGCCTTCCGACCAGAGCCTGATTATCTCCGAGCCAGGTACAGTACTCTGGTCCTGCCTGCTCGAGTGGTGCTTGTGAGTGCCAGCAGCCAGAGGAAGGCAGGAGGACTCTCGCAAGGGGAGGGTAATGTTTGCAAGCCCATGTTAGACTTGGGGAGACTGGTCTCAGCATGCATCGCTATGTGGTTGTTTTCCATTACACGTTCCGCTGTCAAGTTTTGGGTGCAAGTACCGCCTCACCTGTTGATGCGAAACGGTGTAGCCTGATGGGGGTCGCTGCACAGAGGGAACAGGGAGACTGTTACGTGCTGGTGAGGACGTGGTTAATAAGATAAAGTCTCTTATTTTTAAGTGAAAGTTCCTTATTTTTAAAAAACCTGGACCCCTTGTCCTGTAGAAAACAAAAAGCAGTAAAATGCCTGTTTAGGTAACTGAGATGACAGGAACTGATCGCTGTTATCCCAGTTTGAGAAACGGAGGGACTCGCATGGATTTTTGTCCACCAGTCAGGGGTCTAAATGTACTTCCGTGTATTGTTTTTACTTTCCCTAAGACCTGCCTGAAGCTGTTCCTTGCCAGCTTACAGAGCTAGGGAGACACGCTGGAGCAACAGTGATGAATCAAGAGCAAGTGTTACTGCTCTTGGAGCAAAGGAGCATTTCTTTGTTGCAAAGCGTTTGGTTTTCTGTGCACTTCTGCTCATGGCTTCGTGTTCCAGAGAGGTTGTCTTCTGCTGTAACTTCAGAAGACATTGGCAGGGGGAGCTTACATCCCAGGCTCACACACTGAGGAGCAAAAAACAAAATCCCAAGCTTTTTAGCATTATTGATAATGTGCTGTAAGTCGTTTGCGTATTAGAACATTTGCACAGAGTGCTTCTTTTAAGGTTTCTGTAGATAATGACCTAACAGCCCAGCCTGATTTTGCAGCATACATTTTCAGAAACTTTCCTCCTCTCCTTGCAAGGACAGCTGTGCATAGCCCAGGTAGAGGCAGTAGCCTGTCAATCCAAGTCTTTCTATGTCATCATGCTTCAGTTTCTTCTGCCTCTCTCTGCTAGCATCTCACACCAGGATGCAACTGGCACCCAGGGCATGCTGGCAGCTCTCTGGTTTTGCTGGTCTTCTGCCATCTGTCTGCTTCCACCACTGTTTTGCCAGTATGTCCAGCCTGACACTTGCCTTTCACATCCCACTCTGCTTGTAACTTAGTTGTCATCTTAAAATTACTTTGCTTTATACCTGCTTGTTCTGAAGGCCTCTTACCACTGCTGGTACTGTCCCTATGTGGTGCATCCAGTGCAGCTCTTTCCTCTATAGCAAATAACTTGCTGCATTGCTTCGTAATTTTTTACCTTGGTACCAAAGTCCATGTTTTCCTGACTCTGTGCAGCAGAGGTATCTGTACTGGCCTTGTTCTCTCCACCCTGCTATGACTGATTCGCATTTGCTTGTGCAGCCTGTTCGGGACCTCATTTTCACGTCACCATATATATGCCTTTAGCATCTCAAGTGTTTGTCTGCTCTGATCTCTGGTCTAAGTGTCAGCCTCAACCCCAGTGCCCCGGGCAAGTCACGCTGGGCTGGCCAGCTGCACCAACTGCATTAGCAGCTCTCGCTGCTGTCTCTGCTCTGCACGGCTGGGCCCATTTTTATGTCTAGACAGCACAGAGGACATGGCTGAGCCCAACCGATACTAGTATTTCTCAAATGCCTGGCTGTAAAATTGCTCCAGCAAAGGAAACAAATTGTTTGCATTAAGTGTTAATGAATCTAGCAGCTACAATGGTAAGATACCTTTCCTGTTAGTGTCTGGATGTTTATTTAGTTATCTGCACTTGTGCTTTGTCCGTTTCACGCTGAAGACTTACGTTAAGCATATTTGCTGTTGGCTAGCTGGGGTCCTGTGGTCAGATCTGGCAAGTCCTTCCTCATAAGGATACACAAATAAAATGTGAGGTTGTGCGCAGAGGAGCGGCGATACAGCCTCGAGGCAGGGCGCTGTGCCAGTGCGGGCAGGAGGGTCAGCGGAGCCGTGCAGCACCAGGACTGGGTCCTGCTGGTGCGGACCTGTGCTGGGCGGCACAGCTCGGGCCACTGGGCTGCCAAGTTCCCTGGAGTAAGATGGGCTCTATTCAGCACCATCATGTGAAGGCAATGGCTTCTCTGCTGGTTTGTCGTCTCCTGGGTAAATCCATTAGCAAATGGCTGGATCAGCTTGGTTTGTCAAGTATCGCGATGAAGTCTGTGTCGTCCATGAGCAGGCAGACGAAAGCACTCTCAGGCCTGCTTCTGCGCAGCTCTGCTTGCCGTTAGACCCTGAGGGGTGGTTTGTTTTTTTCTGATGTTCCATATATTAATGGAGAGCAGTGTCTTCTGAGGATGCTATGGAACTGCAAAGGAATTAGCCAGGTATTACTAGCCCTCTTGACCTGTGTCTGACAGTGGAAAAAACCTGTGACTATAAAAATATTAATGGGTAGTTTATGTAAGAACATGCCAGAGTATAATTTTATGCAGTGATGATGGGTTTTTAAACCATTTTGGACTGAATGTGGAAAGTGCTACTGTGTGTGAAGCGGATGCTCCCCTACTCTCTGTAGCCCGGGTTATGTAACAGCTGATTCTCCTGCTTAAAACCAGTGAGAGAAATGGAGCTGCAGCATTTCCTCAGGATGCTGTACATTACTGTACACTCAACAAAGGAGTGTCGCAGGCTGCTGCTGCTGGCTAGTAATCCAGCAGCTAAGTATGTCAGAAGAATAAGGTATTTGGATGAGGAAGGTTTTGGTATCGACGCATCAGTGGATATGCAAGTGTGAGCTTTGCCTGCAGTTTGGCCTGTGGTGGTGCCAGGAGCAGACCTGATCTCTTGGCTGTGGGCCCTGAGATCGAACAAGATGCAGCATCTTTTTGTGTTGCCTATCTAAAATCCTCCCCCGTAGCTCCCTCCATCTGATAGCTCTCTTCCCTGCCAGTCCTCAGCCATTGTGCAGCAATGCTGTGAGTGTGACTGCTCTAGACAGTGGAAATGCCTGTGATATAGGGACAACATTTACCACTGCGGAGATGTGCCTTAAATAAATGGATACATCTTTTCTCTGCTCTGGAGGTGCAGCGAGTGCTCTAGGATATAGCTGAGAGAATTTGTGGACAAGCCTTACTGAAGCGCTAAGTACTTGGCTGGCGATGCAGGGGATGCCAGACCCCACGGGATGGCTGCACTGGGTGCAGCGAGCCACCCCATGTCACCCGGTCCCTCTGCCCCTGGGAGCGGAGCTGCTTGCTGTAGAGTAACAGGCGTCAGGGTCTTTGGGAAACAGGGTGCCAAATCCTGCTCCCCAGGGCTCACTACAAGCTACTGTGGTGCAGTGAGCTCTTGCCTGACTGCCCCTGCCCAGGGCTGCTCCCAGGGGCACGAAGCCTGCGGTCCTTGCTGCAGGCAGCTTGGCTCCAGCCTGCCAGCATCCCTGGGTACCAGGCATTGTGCCATGCCCTGGGCAGCTCTTGCCACCATGAAGTGTGCTGCATGCTTGTCTGCACGGGCAGGTTGTTGCTCAGTTTGGGCTGAATTGTGTTACTGACTCACTCCCAGCATTTGCCTGAACAAGGTCCCATCCCATGTGGGTGCAGTGCCAGGTCTGGCCCTGGACAGGGGCTGCCAGCCCATCCTGGGAGGTTGTGCCAAGCAGAGGACGATACAGATGGTGGGAGCCTGACTCCACAGAGAGATTTAAAAGCAAAATGATCATTCTGAAATGAGTGTACAGAGCTGCTGGAGTGTGACTGGAACCTGTGGCTTGTGATGCTTGCTGACCTTAAAGGACAGTACATGGATACAGGCGAGATTTTCACTAGGATCAGAGCACATCCAGGAGCAAACCCCCAGGTTTGATTTCTAGCTCCAGCACCACTCTGTTGGAACTTTCTTTAAAAAACATAAGCAGTGTGTGTGTGTGTGGGGGGGTGTTTGCCTCAGTGTATCATTTGTAAAAAGCTTCACTGCCCTGTAGAATAAGTACAGGATAGAATGGATGATGTGCAGAGGTGTTGCAGGTTTTACCCAACGAGTTGCTATAGGATTGCATACACAGCAGTCCCTGTTGGTCTCAGCACAGTTTGTGTCCCCTCCTCAGACCCTTCCTTATGCACTGATTCATCCCAGCAAAATGCTCTACTGCTTTCCTAGTGCAGGATGTGAAAACTGAAGTGAGAGGAAGAGAAAGGACAGCTGGGGAAAATGCAAAACCAGGAGAGACCTCATGATATTTTCTGTTCCCTAGCACACTGTCAGCTGTCCTTCTGTGCTCTAATCCCACAATAATTCAGAGCACATGTAGAGTTTTGCCCTTTGTATGAATTGTTCTTTTTAAACTTCATGATACAGGCAGTACGTCCTGTACAGCGCTGAACACTCTCCTGGCACTTTGCAAATACTGTTAAAAAAAAGGCAGAAAAAGGGGTGAATTTTTATGCAATAGAAGTTCTTTTCATTGCAGGAATGTTGATGTGGAAAGATCACTTTTATATGGAGAAATTGCTCCACAAGTATTTTTCTTGGAAAACAATTATTCCTTGATAGGATCATTTGACTAATGGGAAAATTAGTGACATGCCCATTCGCTGATATGGGATGCCTACAGCCACTGCCTACAAAATATGGCCAAGTCCTGAATTTACTTACCAGCTGTAATAAGACACTTTTCTGGGTCACTGTTCAAGTGCATTTTAAGTCAATACAAGAGTAAATATGTTTAAAACCATCCAGGCAAAGCTAATATTAATCACTGAAGCTTATGCTTCCCGAGGCCAGGCATGTGAGGAGTAGCACCTTGGGGCAAAGATCTTTCTTATCACGGAGCGATGCACTTGCAAAATGGATCTTGCCTTCCTCTGCCAGTGTCTGGCCCACCAGCAGCAAAGGAGCCAGCTGGAGCTGCATGCAGCAGATCTGCCCTTTAGCTCAAGTAAAACAGGTTTGTGCTCTGATGCTGAAGGTGTCGAGTTCAAACCTTGCTACCAGAGGAAGGTTTGCAAAACTGAATTAAATATAAGGTTAAAACCAGCAGTGTACATTCAGGAAAAATGGATTATATAGCCTGTCTATGGATATGTGTCTCTGCTCATGTATTGTGCGTGGATCTATGACTCTACAGCTCTCTCTGGCTATGCACTGTGATGGTCCCAGTAAATAAAATGCACCTATGGAGCTGTGGGGGTGGTGGTGTTTAGGAGCTTTGCAAGTACCTCTCTGCATAGATGCAGGTTTGCATCTGCCTAATTGCTGTTGGTTGATTCGTTCCTGAGCAGTACAGGGAGGCTGATCATGTTTTAGGTTTTTCTGCGGACCTCGGAGCCTATTCCATTGCAGCTGCAGTAGCCTCATGCATAGTCAGGGATCAGCATCTGAAACTCCATAGAAACAGGCAGCCAGATTGCTGCTGGTGTTAATTGAGTGTGCGAGCAGGCTGAGGACAGTGACCAGGGGCTGAGCTGAGGAGCAGATACCTCTTGGGTAAGTCCACATTTCTGAAGTTACTTTGGTCGGGGTTTTGCCTTTTTTTTTTTTTTGCAATACAAAGCCTCTTTTCCTTAACAAACATTTTGCTTCAGCCGTTTGTCTTTGCTGTTGAAACATTTTCTTCTGCTGTCAGTATTGTCCCTACGTTTCACTGAAACCAATCATGTGCTTTTAGCTGGTTCAAATCAGGGCATAGCCTGACTCTGATCTTCTCCATTGTTTTGTGGGATCCCTCAGAGAAGCTGGTGGTTTTGTGTTTGCGGGTGTTTGTTGCTTGACATCTTTGCTTTGCTGAAGTCATACTAGTGTGATGTGCACAGGCTGCTGCACATACCATGAATTCACTGATAGTCATATAGCTCCCATGTGTGTATCCATTGTTCAGGGAGGAAAACAGAACCATAATTGTATCTCGTGCCTGATACAATTTTCCATTTCATTATCGTTTCCACTATCCTTGTTTTGCTTACCTGTTTATTCTTCTTCTTACTGTTCATTTCCCAGGTACAATTGCATATTCTTCCTTAGGACCCCAGGTTTCCATGTCATGTTGGTCAGGCAGCTTTTTCTAGCTTTAAGATTTGTTATTTCTTTTTCAGAGATGAAAATGTATTTTTTTTTCTTCCTATCCTTATATTGTAAAATCAGGAAGCTTGTCTGTAACAGCCCTTAATGTTTCAATCCACTGGGCTCACTAATGTAACAGTCACTTAGGCTGACAGTTGTTTGGGAGATGTGATTTGTCTCTCTGCTATGCATTGTCTTTAATTATACTTGTACATTGCAAAATGGCATCCTAGAGGGACAGAGAAGGGATATTAGGTGTGACTGTATGTTAACTGTGTATTTTCTATGTCTATGGAAAAAAAGAAAGTTATCCTGCAGGGTGTCTTGCACATAGTGAAACTGCAAGATGCTAATTGAGGCCGCCTTTATATTTAGTTCAGTTTGTTATGCTGTAGCAGGTTAGTGTTTGACAACATCACAGAAACTGTGCAGCAAAGACTAAAGGCAGGATGCCAGAAACTCACAAGCCCTTTCAAAACCATCATTAAGGCATACAGTCCCAGAGTATTTGGTTCCATGGAATAACAATTGCCCAGAAATTCTAGCACACCAGTGTTTCTGTTAATGCATTGCTCTGATTTTCTATGCACGTTTGTAACTGCTGCACAGAAACACATGTGCTCGTGTAACAGCACAGCGTGAGGTGAGTAGGGTGAGCACCCCCGTAAATGCATTCTTTCCATACACAGTTCTTCCATCTCTGGGATAGCTCTGAGCATTGGCTCAGAGTTATTAGCTCAGTTCCAAATCTGGTCTCTGGTCAAAATGTTCATGCTAAAAGGGTTCTGAGCTGCATGGTTTGGAGTGATACGAGTCATTGACAAGGGGGAAAAGGAATCCTAGAAACCATTTAATAAATCTGTAGGATCAGGCATTCCAGCCTGCCCAGTTCATTTTAGGGCTTAAAGATCTCTGTCTTTGTTACAAGCTAATGGAAACAGCAGCAGCAGCTAATGACGAGAGCAGAGAGCTATTCAGGGAGGAAGTTTCTTGATCATTCAGCAAAGCTTGAACAAAGAAATGCTCTTTTTTAATAACCGCTGCATTTCAGTGCAGGGTGTCCACCACACTGGGCAGCCAGTCCCATGCAGGTGGGCGGCTGGTGGATCCCCCCTAGCTGCTCTGTATCCCACACAGCCCGCTTCAAACGAGCCACTGCCGTTTTGCCAGGCAGGTCAGACTGGTTTTTGTGTGCCAGGGATTATCAGCATGACAAGTTGAGAGAGAGAGAGAGAGAAAGAGGGCATGACATGGGTTTACATGGTCATACTGGGTCTAGATGTCTTTAATGGGTGACCTGACCTCTTCAGGACATGGACCTGTACACCACCCAGTCTTTGCAGCAGCTGGAGCTGGGGGAGTTACCTCTCGTGTTGCCTTTCCTGTGGGGCAGGTCCGTGCAATAAGGCTCTCCCAGCATGCTTTCATGTAGTCAAAGGGGTCCCTTGCACTGGGGGGGCTCCATGCCCCTGGGACGGAGGGCACTTCGCCAAAGGAAAGCCTTTGGAAGGCTTTCTGGGTCGCCTTGTCCCTCACGTGGGGCCTTCTGCCCTGTCCTGGCTGAGCTCTGCTTTCTCAGGCTCGCAGGCTGTCCCCCCACGTGCCCCCGGACAGCGAGCTGGAGGCTGCCTGCACCCATGTGGGGGTGAGGACCAGCACTGGCGTCAGCGCCCATCCCTGCAGGGCTGCGTGCTGGGATGGGGAGAGACCCTGCTTCTGCTTCTAGCCATGCTTTAGCCTCAGGACTTTTCAGGGTGGCCTGAATCTAGGTCTTTTTCAACAAAAATGGAGTCAGAGTGAGCCACAGGGAAGCATTTCCCCAAAACCAGATCTCACTGTAGAAAGTGAAGGGCAGGGGGATGGCAGCAGGGTGGCAAGCCTGGACACCGACGTGCTGCTGACCCTGGCCTCTGATGTCTCACAACAGTTGTGGCTTTAACCGCATTTTTGCAGTGAAATTTTAAGATCCAGGTCTTCGGTCACCTAAGGGAGGCAGTGTGGCAGTGAAAAGCTTTTGCTTGTTTCATTTGCATTGCATCTTGAAACACAATTGTATTTTTGCATCCCAGAAGTGTCCATATTATAGGGGTTTGCCCTCTACCCAGCTCTGCTCAGCTTCAGCAGGTCTGGATGAAGACCTCCCATCCTGTGTGGAACAGCTTCAGAAAGGCCAAGCCCCGGTGCCTCTTCAGGGCTTGGCCCAGGACCTGCGTGTACGGGGTCACATCATGGGAGGAAGGCGATGTTCAGTGTCAGTTATCTAACCTCAGCCCAGGGACACCGTGTGCGTTCAGCGCTGCGGAGTTGTTTACAGATGTTGCTACAGCATATTGTGGTAAAGTATCACGGGATTAGCACACAGCTATGTACTATAATTATATGCAGTGTGGCTTACAACAGTTCATTAGATTGTCATCAGTTAGGCACCGAGCAATGACAACTCTTACTGTCTCATTTATAATACTCTAGAGAACAGCTGTTTAAGATGCAAAGCAACCTAAATCACCGGGGAATGTTTCCTTCAGTTTGGAACAATTGGGGTTTTTTTTCCTATTTTTTGTCACTTTTGAGAACAGAAATGCTGCGTTCCCCTTCTGGTTGCACACGCCAGCAAAAATTTGCGTACCAAATGTGCCTCTGATGCAGCCTGGAGGGAAAGTGCGAATTGGCAGGCGGGTCAGTAACCATTGGACACCAACATACCTGGTCCTGAAGCCTTTGATCAGTCTTCTCGCATCCAGTTGTTCTGCTGGGGCACGGCCATTTTAATGTGTATTAGGTTTTTTTCTGGGTATTGGTATGGGCCTCTCTGCACTGTGCATGAAGCCCGTTGTCACTACTGGGCAAGGCAATGGTGGAAGAAGGGACTTTCACAGCCAGGTCCCAGCTGGGAGCCCAGGCTGAGGACAGGCTAGGGACTGTTGTTGGCACAGCTGAATTCCGAGCGGGGTGACACCTCCGGGGATGTCCCTGTGCTGACCTGGCCACATGCTCGGCTCTGCCCGGTGTGAGTTCTGCTGCCATGACAGCTCTGCAGTGTGACCGACCCTTGCTCAGGGCCCCTGATTGCCTCTGCACAGTGTTCCCCGCAGCATGCCGGAGCTGCTCCTGCCTCTGCATGGCTGGCCAGGGAGGAGAGAACTGCAGCAGCTCCCGGCCCTGGGGACCACCCGCCGTCAGAGACCTCCTCTGCCAAAGCTGTCTGTCCCTGGGCATCCTCTGCAGCTGCCCTGGGCTTGGTTCCCTTCCCATATGGGGGAGCATAAAGAGGAGAGAGGGGGTCTCCCCAGCTGTGCCGGGACCCCTTTGTAAAGAGCTGCTCCAGATGTTGCAGGGGCTTGTGCCACATGGGCAGTGTGACTGCTCTGCCTGTCACTTTTCTAAAAGCCCTGCAGTCAAGGTGATAGGTGGCACGTTAGTCCTGGCTCCAGTACTGACCTTGGTGGTTTAATATGTTTTGGCTGGATCTTCCCACATGGATTTGAGGTTTTTCTGTTTCTAATCCATTTCCATGATCTGATCTGGGGTTTTAAAGACGTTCGACTTATGTGGGCTTTCACTGAGCTACCCATCACCTTCAGTCTGAAGGATGGTGACTAAGGGAAAGGAACGGGCTTTTTCTAAGCTCGAAACTGATTTTCTTTCCCCTGTAGAAGGTGGCCCTGGATCCACAAGTCCTGTGGCTGGAAATAACTTTTTGTTTTGGCCTGTTGGCTCGAATATGTAAGCCAGGAAAAGGCTGTAGGGAGAGGAGTGCCTGACCTATTGTGGGTAGTAGGCAAAGACCCCGGCCACAGTGGTGTGGCATTACTGGTGTTCCCGGCACTCCCAGCTGTTCCTGGCGATGAACACCTGATTGCAGGCACCTGATACTCCTTCAGCCTGCTTGGCATTGTGGTTGCCACAGTCTAAATGGACAAAGAACCGGGTATATCTTGCCACGACAATTCAGCAATTCCCGTAGCAATCCCTCTCACTCATAGTTGCCATTGCTGCTCAGCAGAGATTTCGCTGAGCTCTTGTTGTGGGTGCATGGTGTTTCATGCTGTGTTTTGGCTGTCCAGAGCCCGATATGGTGGAGGCTTCCCCTGTATGTAGCAGGCACGCAGATGTTTTTTGCTTGTCAGCTATTCACGATCTTTTGCCTTTTTTTTTTTTTTTTGGCAATTAAATCTTTCTCTGTTCTATTTCAGTGAGCAAAGCAGAAGCTCCAGGCCACCAAGGTCTTCTACATAGCATTCTTTTGCCTGGTGTATTACATATTTTCATATGTATGTGGGTTTTTTCTTTTTTTATATATATATAACAAACTGCTGACTCTGCACTTGAAAATCACCTTTGGGTGTTTCCCTCTGAATTACTCTGTTCAGATTTTCTTCTGCTCTTTTAAGCTCAGCCTGGGGGACCAGTGCACCTCCCTCTCCTGTAATCTGAGTGCATTTACCGCCTGCTCCCTTGCTGATAAATGTTCCAACCCATAAACTGAAAAATGCCAGGTAGTAAATGGTATGATAGTCTCTATTTCCCCCACCTTTCCTCTGTTTAATGCACTTGTGTAATCAGCTCTCCCAGACCATCAAGTGTGAAGGACCCTGGCGAGGGATGGGGTGCCCAGGTGCAGCAGGGATGAGGACAGCAAGTGTTGCTCTCCCTGAGGCAGTGAGCCGCTTGCAGCCCTCCCACCGGCGCACCACCTTCCTCCAAGCCAAGACATTGCTGAAGCTTCAGCTGAAGCCTGGATATGTAAGCAAAAATAAGAACAACTGTCTTTTCTTCTTGCAGGCAGTGCACAAGGCAGGTAACTGCTCAGGGGGTGTCCCAGGACCCTGTCTTCTTGCAGCGATGGGCTGCCACAGTTTCCATCACAACTTGGGAAGGGTGGATCACATTTGCCTGCTGCACCCATGCCCGGGCTGCTCCTTGCTCCTGTGGCTGGAGTTGCTGGAATAGTACTTTATTCCATGTGCAAATTTATTGTTTAGATGTTTTCTCCTTAATTATAATTTGAACCGGAGTTTATAAAATTTGCAAATTTGCAGGTACTGTCACTAACAAGCTGATAGCTGGTTTCCAGGACAACAAATTACACAACTGTTAAAGGAACAAAACTTTGCCTGAAGTTGTCCTGTGTCTCATGTTCTAGTTATCCTCCCAGCTACAGAGCCGTGTGCCCTAAAAAATTACAGTAAATGGTGAAAAATCCCTGGCTTTCCTTAAATGAGGAAGTTTTGTCTGGACAGGAGTTACGAGGTTGCTGTTGGCACTTGGACCATAGATCATAGTTGCTTTAAACACTGGATCCCTGCAAGGTCTCCTTATGAAGCAAGTTTCTTCATACTTAACGTGCAATAATGAGATGGTTTGAATTTTATACTCTTATATAATTACTCTCAAAATAGCTTCTGATTCATCCTTCCCTTTGAAGCTTATAGTTTGCATTCCAATAAGCTCTTGCATGGCAGGAACCCTGTGGTAGCGGCAAATTAATTTTTAAGAAGTTTTCTTTCTATCTAGCTGATAGAAACGCCACTTTGGGCATTCGTGTCTCTATCTTCTTGTAATCCACTCCATAGCTGGGTGTGCACAGGAGATGAGGAGCCTCTGTCTGGGTTCCTGTGGAGCCCGTGCTGGCAAGAGGCTGGTGGAAGCTGGCAGCACAAGACGCAGTGTCCTAGGGCTGAGGAGGCACGTGAGCAGGGTAAACCTCCTTTGAACTCCATGCGGGAGGAAGGCTGAGTTTGCAGAGCTTCCAAGGGGGCAGTTCAGAGACTCTGTGACTGTCTCAGAACATCTGCAATGTTCATCTCATGAAGATTTCCACCCCTCTGCTGAGTTACGAGGGGAGTTTGCGATTGAGCTTCGTATGAAGAACAGTGTGTGAAAGCGCTGTTCGTCTGTGAAAAGTCTTCCTGCTTTCGCAGTGCTTTCAATTTGCTTTCATTGCACTGTCTTCTGTGGGATTGCTTGCGGGTGACATAGCGTAACAAAATAAGGTATGGGCATGCTTCACAGCAAAAACCAGCTGGAACCACTGATTGCCTTCACCTAGAGAAACGGTAAAGCATGCCAGGGTCAAGGGAGTGTGCGTGGTGCAGGGATCTCTCATGGTCTCTGCAGATGTTTTGTACCATCGTGCTGCACTGGGCAGTTGAGAGGAATTATCAGTGAATTTTTACTTACATTACCAAGAGGCAAAACCACCCTGATATCTTTCTTTCTGGATGGGTTGTGGTATCAAATATTTCCGTGACTTCATTTTCCTCTCCCATCCTCTAAGGATGTGGCACTGTCCTTGACTGGGCGATGCTGCTGTCCCCCTGCAAGGAAACCTGACAAGCAGCGAGGGTCTGGGCAGGGAGTCAGTAGGTGCAGGTAGAGCCAGAAGTGACAGCTGAGACTCGCTCCTGTTACTTGGGTCGCTCCCAGGATAGGAGGCTCTAAGAACCTGTGGGTGACAGATACCCCGGTGCTCCCTGGTCTTGCTGCCTGACTCGCTGCTGCACGAGGGCTGCTCTGCAATCCATATCGCCACCCGCAGCATGGAATAACGTCTGAGGGACAATGGAAGCTCTGCTCAATCCGTAATTGTTTTCTGACCTGGTTCTTTAACATCTGCTGAGAACTTGATGAAATACTTCCCCCTCACTAACAACCCACACCTCCGTGATCTTGATTGAACAGCAGCCCCTGCTGCAGTGCTTCGCAACGCATCCAGCTCCTGTGCTGCTAGGCTGTTTGTGAAAAGCAAACTGACTGCAGTTAGACTTTGAAGTGACAGCTGCTAATGACTTGTCTAGCTCAAGAATATTTCACGATATACTCCTCCTAGCTGCACAGAGAGCACCACCAGTAAATCAAGAAGAGAGGTGTTGCAATAGAGGTGTCGCTGAAGTTTCAAATGACAACCAAATGGCAGTGAGTCGACCTGGAGATGTGACACTGGAGACACCAGCAGAGGACCGGCATGCTGGGCATAATCCCAGCAAACAGAGGCAATAGAGGCCCTCTGCAGCCCTTAGCTGAGGGCTCGGTGAGATATTGCTGCTTGCTGAAGCTGCACTGGGTGACAGGGACAATCTGATCTTTATCATTTGCTCTGTTCCCATTCCCACAGCTGTGGCACGTGTGAGGAGGGGATGAGGAGCTGGCTGAGAACCACATGCTGCTGCACTGCAGCTTGCATCTCACCCAACACAGCATTTCATGATTTAGAAGACATCCAGTTTCTTTTTCAAAATTCCTGTTGCAAAGTGCTCTGCCTGCTGCTGCAGCCCTGGCATCTTGCAGAGTTTGCTCGGAGCTGTATTCCCACAGGGGTAGTTCCTGCAATCTGCCAGGTTTGAGTTTGGGTTTGGGCTGTGGTGCTGCTGGATGCTGTGCTGCTGCATTGGTCTGTCATTCGGTTTCTGTTCCATCCAGTCCCTGCTCCTTCCTCTGTGAAGCTTCAGAGCTGAATAGTACGGCTAAATAAACATGACTACAGCTAGGATTTAATGGAAACCTCTTCCTCTTCCCCTGCTGTGTCCTGTGCTCCCCCCTGCCCCCACCTCGGGCATCTGAGATTCACCACAGTTTCTCATGCCCACTTTCCAGCCCTCAGCTAATCAGACTTACGTTGCTGATGCTTCCCAACTGACAGAAAATTAGATCAGTAGTTGGTGGGTGCCTCACGTGGCTCTTTGTAGCCCCAGAGCTGCCTGTCTTTTCCTCCAGCAATAACTCTCGTAGTAATCCATCATTTGAATGTGTGATCTCTACAAAGCCCTACAGAAACAGAACAATATATTCTCACAGGCACTGTTGCAATAGAAAAACATAGCAAAAATGGACAGAGAAGCCTGGAAATATCTCCTGGTGTGGTACGGGCAATGGTTGATGCATTACACTGGAAAACCAGTCCCGCAGCCAGTACCAGCAAGGTTAAGGTATGTCACCATCACCCCGTGCCTCTGGGCTCCAACTGCTCGTCCAAGAACATGAGCTCTGGCAAGACGTTACATGCTCTGCGTCCTGGCTCGGAACAGCTGGGGGCTGAAGGAAGCCCAGTGGGGAGCAAACCAGCCAGAGCTCTCCCTGGAGCTAAGTTTTTCCACTGAGTACCGGGAAGCTTCCCAGTAAGAACGCCTCGCAGGGAAGTTGTCCATCTGCTCTTGGCAGGATCAGGTCCAGGGCTTTGCCCGGGTCTGCACGTGATGACGGAGCTGCGGGACCCAACGCGCCGTGGTGGTGGTGCTGCCAGCACCCCACCTCAGCACCAAGTCAGGGCAAGGTGCCCTCACTGCTTTGGTGCTTTGGGGGCTCCAGGGCCTGCAGAAACGCATCTGCCCTCTTGCAGGTGCTGAGGGGCTTGGGAAGGGGGCCACTGGGTGGTCCTGGTGGCTGGTGTCCGCTGCAGCCCAGGCGCCACAGCATGAGCCTGGCCTCATGCTGGGCCTCAGCCGATAGTATTTAATTTTCAACTCCCTTGAACTTCCACTTGTGATATTCAAGGTTTAAATCCAACAGGTAGCTGGAATGACTAATAGGTGCTGGAGCGCTGAGAGAGCAATCAAACATATTTTGTTTTCCCTATGGGCAGTGGGTGGAAGGAAAGCTAAATTATGTCTTCAAGATACTAAATATAACTCTTCACGTTAAACTCAGAGTTATCCATGAATCTTTTTAATGATAGTATGAGCTACTTAACAGTAATAAAAGTCAATGTTGCCATAATTAGACCGGTATTGTCTTGCAGTTAACAGACTGTTGTAATCATGGCTTTGTCATATCATTAATCGTTTTCTGTTTGGACTTTGCTAATTATCCCCTTTGGTAACTCAGTTTGGGTATTATGAAGTCATCAGGGACATAAAGCTGAAAGGTAGTTCCACCATATTCTCTTTATTACTTCCCGTCCAAGATGAAACAAAATGGTTAGTTGTACTGATGAGCTGCTTTCTGAATGCGTGGGCACCAGGGCAGGGGAGGGGCTGGATGAACCAAGAAATGACCCCCCTTTCCCGAATTTGCTTTCAGCTTTACAGTTTTAAATCACTCCACCATCCCTTTGTCCTGCCCTGGGCCATCTCATCTTTTATTTGAAAGGCAGTAGAAAGTAGTGACCTTCTCAGAAGTTGTATTGTTTTGAGCCATTCTGTGAGTTTTTTGGCAAGACTCAATAGCAAGGTTTGTAGAAGTTACAAAAACACTAAAAACACAAACCAAGAAGTCAAGTCAAAAGGGAAACAAGATAATTTGCTGGTAAAGTTGATGGGGTTCAGATCATCTCCTTTGTGCTCTTGGCATCCCCATTGCTTGCTGTCGACTTCATGTCTTTTCTGCAGTGAGGTTGTTCCGTCAAAGAGCATTTCACTGCTTGGGTCCTCCACCAAATATTCACAGTCCTGAAACATGTTTCTATTTTAATTCTTGAATATGATCTGGTGTCTCAGATTGCCACTGACTTGGGGTGTCCCTGCATGTCCATGTTGTCTTGCTGGGCTTGCCACTGCTCGAGCACAGTGCTGCCATTTGCCATGGGGCAGCCCTGGGCCCCACAGCTCCTAAGCATCACCCAGCCAGCTTCTCACCACCCTCAGCCCCGATTCCTTCGTCCATACCTAACTGCTTCTGCTGCAAGGAAACCGAAGCACAGTGTTGGTTTTGTAACAACTCGGCCAAAACTGTTGGTGCTGTCTCTGAAGGCTCCGATTCATTATTTTGCCGTATGCCAGGCTGCAGGGGTGGGAGATCAGTGTCTCTGTTGACTCAGTTTTGACATTTAATGGTACCTTCTATTGCATAAGTGGTGATAAATGATCATTTATCATTAACATTTCAGGTATGGCTTGCTTTCTCCTGTTTGCCAAAGGAAAGCAGAGCAAAGACCATGGTCTGTGGGCCTTCCCATGCATATGTTTGTGTCTCTCCTGGTGGCAAGTGGCTTTCTGGTTAGAAAGCTCTGTTTCTCTCTCCATCAGCTGCTGTGATGGGGAATCTGTGGCACAACTCATCAAAAGTTCATTCCTGGCCGAGGGGAGCCTGTTGCTGGTTCTACTGGCAGGGAAAAGCTTTTGGTGGAGGTCTCTGCTTTGCAGTGAAGGACCAGGGCTGCTGGTGGTGGCTGTCAGTGGTCACCTCGGGGCACTGCTGAGGGATGTGGTGTTGCTCTGTGTCTGCCTCAGTTCAGGTGCAGATGGAAACATAGGAGGTCACAAATTCACAATTTCTCTTTTGTTTTACATACCGTGCTAAACCTCTTCCTCAGAAAGACCTTCCGAAGTGAGGCAGACCATCCCTGAAGGAGCTATCTGCATTCCACTTGGTAAATAACAGCTCAGTGACTTATGCTAAGTGTATCAGCTCGTGCAGGTAAATGTTGATGCCTGGTCCATGTCTTTGCTGTTGCTTGTTCTCCCCTCCCTCCTTGTTAGTCATGCAAGTGCTTTGTCATGGCTGCTCTGTAGCCAAAAGCAGTTTCCAGCTGAGGGTTCCTTCGGGAAACAGCTCATGCTCCCAGGGGGGAGCGAGACTGGAAAATAGCCATATTAATTTGTATTCCACCTCCTCCTTTTAAGCTTTATCCTTCCAACTACAAGTTGCAACAAAATCCATCTTCCAACGTGACGGTTTCTCCCGAGTCTCTCGTGGGACCTGGGCTAGGATGAGGTACCAGCACTGAGTCAGAGAAGAGCAGGGTGAGAACATGTGAGAGGAACAGCTGTGCAGACACCAAAGTCAGTGGAGAAGGAGGAGCAGGAGGTGCTCCAGGTGCCAGAGCTGAGGCTCCTCTGCAGGCCAAGGTGCAGCCAAAGGAGAGGCAGCTGTGCCCCTGCAGCCCATGGAGGAGCACAGGGAACCAGAGATCCACCTGCAGCCCAGGAGAACACCATGCTGGGGCAGGTGGGTGCCTGAAGGGAGGCTGTGACCCTGTGGGAGGCCTGTGCCAAAGCAGG
>JAVJGJ010000035.1:7162422-7178963 GCA_035590215.1 Microhierax caerulescens | reverse complement strand
TTTTCTTAGAGGAGAATAGAACAGAAACAGAGGCCTTGTACTTTTCCTCAGACGGGCTGTTTCCCAGGGCACTACCGTGCCTCTGCGCCCTGCCGGGGCCGGTGGCACGGTGGGCGGCTGGAGGGCTGGCTGGCGCGGGCCGCAGCCCTGCGGTGCTGCTGGGTGCGCTGCCCTCCTCGCCCTCCGCCCGGGCAGCCTCGGCTCCAGGCATTGCACGGCGTGGGAGAATATGGACCAACGAGTTGAGGTGCCCTTGGGTTTGTTCTGTCTCTGGAGAAGCCTTTGGGGAAGGGGCCTTACCTCCGTCCATGCCAGCAATATCTAAGCAACCTCTGGCCCTGGGATATCTTCTGTTAGATGAGGAGTTATCTTGGGTTTACAGTTTCTTGTAAGTTGAAGGACATTTAACGCATAACATTTTGAATACCAGGAATGTTTTTTAAAAGTAATTGGTATTTTCAAATTCATAAAAGAAAATTCATTAAATCAATTAAGGTCAGCTCTGTCCAACTGATATTTAAGTTTAATAAGTCACAAAAATTCTTGGGGAATTCAATGTCATCTTCAGAGAAACCAATATTCTTCTCAGGCAGATGCTTAAAAAATGTCTGTAAAATCCTGATCCCTTCTACTTGTACTTTATGTGAGCTGTCAGAGGAAAGAGTAGGAGGTCATGCATAAAAGTATCTGTGAATCCTGTCAAATACATTATGAATGCCAGCTCAGCAAGAAGTGACATGAACTAAGATCGTTCTCAACCTGGCAATAGGTTTTCGGGGGGGATAACTGATTATTTCTGATCTTTTCCATTAATGAGTCTGGTGTGCTGGCAGTCATGCATGCTACATCACTTCTCGGAACAGGCAGAAGTAGCTTAACAGAAACTTTTCTGCCACGGAACAGCTCCCAGCAGCGATGGGTTCTGCATTGCCACTGTTTCCTTTGCAACAACACAGACGTATTTGCCAAAAGTCCAGGTTCTTGTTTTCTCGTGAAACCGTTTGACGGAGTTTCCTGGGCACAATTCCAACACTCAACTGAAGGTATGGGAAAGTGGTACCTCTGTGCGCTCCACTGCGGTGGGGATACATTTAGCCAAATCTCTGAGGAAGCTCCACCGCTGACTTGTACAAAGCAATCCCATTTATTATTGAATAAGATGGGGCCTATCTATTCACCCCAGTAGTGATTTGTATTTCCACCTTGGAGCTGCAGCAGAAAACAAATAGTGCAGTCTGACCTGTACAGAAGGCTGGAGAGGGAGAGGAAAAGTTGCAAGAACCTGTGGATGGCATCTCTTCTTCCCTTCTGTACCTGTGGGCAGCCTCCAGCCCTTCTTTCGAGTCAGAGAACCTGAGGGAAGTCAGGAAGCTTTTACCTCAAGCTCTTAGTGAATTTGCTAAGCTAGGTAATTTTGTGGAAAAACACTGCTTTTCCTCTGGGATACCAGAAACAACATATGGTTTCCCAGGTGTTCAGCAGAACTGTTCTGGTGTAGATGTGGCAATTTGCATCTGATGCTTCCCTGAGATTTCACTTATAAGAACTGATGTGAAAATCCTAAATATATAGTCGCTGTTGTATTCCCAGCTAGCATGTTAGCAATGTTTGACGGTATAGATGGGTTCCTGAATACTTTGCTGTTACGAGTCATCAATGGTGGTTGGGGTTTTGTTATGTTTTTCAATAATTTTTTAGTTCAGCTGTTTTGTCAAGGTAAAAATTTAACCTTTCCTCACATTTCATAGATTTTTCTCAGCCTCAAATATTAAATGTCATTACAGCTGTGCAAAAGTAAACTGTATCAACCAAAGGAAACAGAAGGTCTTCTGGCTTCTGTTTAAGGTAAAGCATATGTGAGGGATCACATTGACAGCAGCTATGATGAAGCACAGGTGCAAGTTTCCCAGTTTATCTCCTAAGAGCTAAACTGCCTGGTAAAGGTGGATTTTGTGGGAGATGGTTGTTTTAAATGCATTTTTTGAGCGAGTCTAGCATTTCTTAGCGCTCATGGAGGCGAGGAGGTGTTTTCTGTAAGTACATTTAGACACAATCTAAAGAGGTGCCGTCAGCTCACGTGGACAAAACCCATGCGCGCAGCCGTGGACTTCACTTTTAAGCAGCTTTGCCAAAGGGCCGGTTGGTGTGGCTGTGCCAGGGAGGCTGTGCAGGCCCCGGGGGCAGGAGCGGGCCTGGCTGCAGGGATGCTATCCCACGCCTCCCAGCCGGCACGGGCTGCGTGCCGAGGAGCGGGGCTCAGCCCCGTTTAGGAGCCAGCCCTGTGCCGCAGGTGTCCTGCGAGTCCCCAGCCACACGTGAAGCACTTGCTTTCCAGCAGCTACTCCTGGTCCTGCCTCCCTTTGGTTAATTTTACAAGAGGCTAACTCACTGGGAGTCACTTTAGCTGTGACTACTTGCACAAGTCTGAAATACACAGGGCACGAGCCCTGATCCTCTGCTCTCGGGTAGGGGATTAAGGAGCTGCTGCCTGATTCATGTGACAACACAAAATGTTTATGGTCCAAGCATACACGTAAACACAGGCGAGTGAGTGGCGATGGTCATCCTGCATAAACTTTTTGAGTGTTGGATATTTTTTTGCCTGTCATTCTGTCCTGGCTTGCACTTAGGTAATTTAAGGGGTATGACTTTATGTGGCACTGCAAGGAAAACAGCAGGCAATCAGAGAATTGCCCGTGAACTCATAGCAATCTGTGATGGCAGGCTTAACTCTAGAGCAAAACCTGCCTTCATCTTCTGGGACAGGATTTCTTTGTGATTCTGAACTCTTGGTATTTTGGTTTGGGTGGGAATCTGGGGATTAATACACTGTAAGAAAGGAACTAAAAAGAGCTAATGTTTTTTCTTTTTGAAGTGCTGTGAATCATTGCACAGCCTAGATCGTGTGTGTGTGTATATATACAAATATATACACATCTATATATATGTCTCTATATCTATATCTATATCTATATCTATATATATCTTCCTTTTTTCCTGATCCTTCAGCTATAGGTATGGGAGCTCTTTCCTCTCCAGAAAAAGATTGAAATATGCTGAAATACATAGCATATGGGGCAAAAGTGACTCAGAGAATCAGAGAACATACACAGCTTCTGTCCTATTCAGAATAAGGAATAATGTGTAGTACTTTCTGTACAGCCTTCTTCTATATTTAGTTTCACTGCATCATCAGCTTGTGGTTTTTTGGGGTTGGTTTTTTTTTTGGTGTTTACTTTTTGTTCCCTATGGGCACATCTGGACAATATGTGAGCTTGGGTAGCACAACAACAATCTGCTTCCACGATCATGGTAGATAGATATTTTTTTTAATATACAGTGTCTGAACACCTGTGGTATGAAGCAAAAAGGTAGTTTCTGTCGGTACTGGAGTTTGTTTCTATCATGCAGTTCTGCAATTCTTCTCAATTTAGACTCAGCAGCTTGCCAATGCCACAAAACAAATCAAGGATGGTATTTTATAGCCAGTCTGAGCATCACGGTGTAAAACTTCATAGCTCTGGCCATCTGGAAACATGCATTTCTACCCAGATGTGTCTGGGGCAGGCAGTGGTCCTGAATCTGTCAGGGGATGCTCACTTGAGTTTGACTCTTGCTTGCAGAACTTGTTAGAAGCTCTCCTTTAGCCATGATTTAAGTCAGTTTGGACCATTTCTTCCCTTTACTTATGATTTTCTCACTATCTTTCTTTTCTCCTTTTCTGTTCCCACCCCCTCCCTGTCACTGTCACCTTCTCTCCCCCTGTAGAGCTCTCCGTCAGCCTCCTTGCAGTGATAGTTATTGTGTGTGGACTGGCCCTGGTGGCAGTTTTTCTGTTTCTCTTTTGGAAGCTGTGCTGGGTTCCCTGGAGGAACAAGGCCATTTCTTCTAACCTGGCCGTCTTGCAGAGTGAGGCAGGCTGCAATAAGGAGAACATGGCAGACAAGCTCAAGGACACGGGTGCCCTAAGTTTCCTGGAGGCAGCAGTGAAGATCAGCCACACATCACCAGACATCCCGGCGGAGGTCCAGATGTCCATGAAAGATCACATCATGCGGCGCACGCGGATCCAGAGGCAGACGACGGAGCCTGCGTCTTCTACCAGGTGAGCAGGAGCGAGGCCGTGCTCCGCCGGGATGCTGTGCCCTGCAGTGGCTGGCAGGGTGGGAGCAGCGCTTAACGGAGCCTCAGGTTCAGATACCCTTGCTGTCTGTATTCGGTGTCTTTGCTAAAGAAAGCACTCCCACCTCCGTGCTGGGTTACTTTCCAAAGACTGGTCATTAACCAATTAATCTGTCAAAACTGGCTTACTGTGGGCGCTTTTAAAAAAATTAAGGATTCAAGCCCTGTTACTGTGACTTGACCTCATTGTGTCAAGGCATCAGTATGCTTTGGCCACTTTAATTTTGTACCAACATGAAAGGCAAGCTGAAGTATCAATGATGGTATGCTGTCAGCCAGAATTAGACCTTTCTGCCCTCTCTTGTTGTTGCGGCTTCTAGCAGAAACAATTAGATAAGCAGAACTGACGTCTCGCTCACTGCACAAGCCTAGAACCAGCTGCGCTCCGCACTCGTGCTCGGTGTGTGTCTCTGTCTCAGCCAGGGACAGAGATGTCAACATCATACTCAGTAAATCAGGATAAGGCTGTATGAACCCCGGGCCACCTTCTCTGCAAGAATATTGAGAAATATGGTGCCTCTTCCTTGACACAGAATGCCATGAAACTGGGGCAGGAAGGGTGATGGCAGGGGCCTGTCTGCACCCCAGCACTTCTGCTTGCTTCGCTGGCCCTGCTGCCCACAATGTGCACGAGAGCACAACTGCAAAACAGACATTGGTAGGAAAATTGGCTGCAGCATTCCAGAACTGATAAGGCACCGATCACAGCCTTCTGTTGGAAGAAGCCAGAGTTAAAAGCAGCATGGTGCCACCCACAATTGTGCCACATACTCTTATTTAACTGCAGCACTTTGTGGAGAGCCGATTGCCTCTTGGTCACGCACATGCTCATTCTGCTTTTATTAAACCTTTCTGATGGAGGAGAGAACAAAAGCTCAGCCTGTCTGAATTAGGAGAAATAAAGGGAGATTTGGTTGCACGTGGGTAAGTTTCAAACTCACTTTCTCAAGCAAAAGAGCCCAGCATGAACCACAGTCAGGCAGCCAGGCCCAGGGACACGAGGGAACAGCCTCAGCGGTTTGGGACCTCTGACTCATAGCCCAGGCCAAAATGCCTTTGAGGAGTGAGGTCTCTGAGCACCACATGTCACCTAAAGCTAATGCTCTGGCTATACAAGTTCATAGTATGGTTAAATAACTCCATATACTGCTCTTGGAAACACCAGATAATCTGAAATAATGCCCTGAGCCCACAGAAGGGTTTTATGCTTTGCTGAGATAAAGCTTTGCTTACAGTTTCCCTTGTGCCAAAGGGGAGCTCAAGGCAGGAGGTGGCTTCCTGATGAGGCTGTGTGGTCCCCCTGCCAAGAATTGTTTATCAGTTTCTGAAGAGAGTCTGCTGGAGACATTTGGAGGCAGCAATACCCAGAATAAAACCTAACTTTGTGAGCTGGTTGTGGTTCTCTCACTTTAAAAGGGTTTTTTTCCTTTTTTTCTTTTTTTTTTTTTGAGGGAAACTTAGTGCCAGTATCTTGGAAGTGTAAGGACTGAGGGTGGAGAAGAGTCTCCACACTGGGTTGTCTGTGGCTTGGCTAAGGAGTTGTTTGGTCTTGTATATTTAGGTGTGGGCTGTTACTTGTGCAACAGGTGAAAAAATGCAGCTTGCTGCAAACACTCCAGAAGTTAGGAAATTTGTTAGATCGGTTCCTTTGACTGGAGGTGTTCCCTTGAGTGTTCATTTCCATAACAAACCCAATTTCTTCTATACAGAGATCAGGAGTGCCTATTGCACTCATTCTTGTTCTCTCCTTGCTTTCCTAGCATTAGTAGTCCAGGGGAGAAAAAGGATAGAAATGCCCTTGGAAAGCCATACAGCTGCTGTCTTTCCTCCTGCAGGCACATCTCCTTCAAAAGGCACCTTCCTCGGCAAATGCACGTATCCAGCATGGACTACGGCACGGACCCGCCAGCTGTGGCTGAGCAGCCGACCAGCATCGGTCGCATTAAGCCCGAACTCTATAAGCAAAAATCTGTTGACGCTGAGGACCCCAAAAAAGAAGCAGCAAAAACCTGTGGGAAAATTAACTTCACTCTCAAGTATGACTATGAGAACGAGACGCTGACTGTCCGAATTCTCAGGGCTTTTGACTTGCCAGCCAAAGATTTCTGTGGCAGCTCAGATCCCTATGTGAAGATCTACCTCCTGCCTGACAGAAAGCGCAAGTTCCAGACACGAGTCCACAGGAAGACTCTGAATCCCACCTTTGATGAGTCCTTCCACTTCCCTGTGCCCCATGAGGAGCTGGTGAGCAGGAAGCTCCACCTGAGCGTCTTTGACTTTGACAGGTTCTCCAGACACGACATGATAGGAGAAGTTATCCTGGAGAACCTGTTTGAGGCCTCAGACCTTTCCCGGGAGACTTCCATCTGGAAGGACATTCAGTATGCGACGACGGTGAGTACCGGCGTCGGAGGGGTCCCTGCCCTGGGGGCGCCGGCAGCGTGGTGCCGTGGGTGCCGTGGCGTGGCCACAGTACCTGTGTGCGGAGGACGGGTATTGAGAGTGCGGTGAGCGGTGCCAGGGGCAGGACGGGTTGGGATTCTCTTTTGGGCTGGACTGCCTAAAGGGGTAAGTCCCGCACAATGGGCATCCGAGGGGTTTATTGCCTCTGGGCAGATGGTACCATTAGCCCTGGGGACCTACGGCCATCGTAAAGGCTGCTGTACTCAGAAGCCTGTCAGCTTCACCTGAATCCCCATTTACTGGAATTTCATCTCCTTACTTAGTGAGGGAATTTCATCCCCTTGCTGTTATCTCACCCACAGGGAGTCTCACTGGTAACAGGTTTGCTAAAAAACAACTGAGGGGTCCAGTATGTTCCCTGGCTGGCCTCCCACCGGCACATGAAGAGTCTCAGGTTCTGGCTCCCTGCCACGTGCACATGATAAGAGTAAGAAATAGCTCAGGGGGCCGCTACCAACCCCTCAGTGGTACTGGGCTTTGACGTACTTGAGAGTGTTGTCCGCTACGTGGCTGCCAACTCTTCCAGAGCTTGATGTGGGTCTTTTAGTAGTTCTGTTGAAACCCCTCTGAAAGCGAAGCCAAGTGTCAGAGAAGGAAAAGTCCCAGCCACCTCCAGAGTGGCAGGGAGTTGGCAGAAGCCACCTTCTCACATTGATCGCTGAGAAGCAATGACGTTAACCTCTATATAATAGCTCTCAGCTTCTCCACTGTCCTCCCAGGAGGGCCTGGCTGGTTCTGAGGGCAAACAAATGATTGAACTGCTTTGCAGCTGAACCCCAAGTTAGTTGTTGTCTTTGTCATTTCATATTGTTATTTCTGAAACTGGGATGTGAGATGTCCTTCACCTCTGTGGTTGAAAGCACAGGCCCTGTCAAATCCTTCCTAGTGATTGGCATAAGCCCGTGACTTGCAAAAATCTGTTCTGCAATGTAGCTCAGCTCATCCTTTTGCTCTCCCGCTTTCTGTATGGGGGAAGGAACTGTCAAACATAAATATTTATTGCATTGTGGTCAGCAGTGTCAGAAGACATTTGCGTTGTAACTCTCCGCAGCTTTCTTCTCAGTACCGTGTTCCTTACCAGTTACACACTGTGGTTGCTACTATTAGTGCTTGTTCTTTCATTGTAGCGTGTTTGTAACAGTCTAAAAGAACTGTGAGGTCTGATATGCGTGCGTAGCTCTGCAGCCGCGCTGTGCCACAGCTGGGACTCGGCGTGGGAGCTCAGCGCCTGGGCACAGTGGGGAACACGGTGCGCGCACAGCGTTTGGCCCTGGTAGGCAGCTCTCAGTCTAGCAGCTGCCCTGGCAGGGTGCAGAGTGGCTGTCATGCTTCTGTGGCTGTGCAGGTTTTACTGTGCTGGTCTAAGGACACCGAGATGTGTGTGATGCCTGCCAGGTGCCCCAGGGCGCTGCTGGGAGCATGCTGCGAGCTGCACCTGTGTTGCCTTTTGAGCATCTTGCCTGCAAGTGAGGTGGGAGGGAGGCACAGGATCAATCACGAGGAAAGTCAGTGGTATTAGTTAGCAGGGTGTTTACAGCTCTCGGCTTTCCGTCCACAAATAGCCATGTCTGTTGTGATTAATGGATAGTAATGAAAGGAGAAATGCTGGCGGCAGGCAGGCAGGCATCAGGCACATCCGTTTGCCTGGCAAAGGTTTACTAGGAAAGGAACAAGGTGCATCACACATGCTGAAGGCACCGACCTGTTTGCGTCTGCTCTGGCTCTGAGGCTCAGCTTGCTGTCAGCTCTGCCAGGTGGGCTGTGATGTGCCGCGGTGCTGAACCCTGACGTGCAGCCGCTTGTGTGGTGGCAGGGAGTTACCCTTTTCCTTGCTGTACTGTCAGCACACAGTGTGGTGAACCTCAAGAGTTCGAAGGGAAAAGACCTGTGGGCGGAAGTGGACGTGGGAAGGGTAGCACTCGGTCTCACTAGGGGAAAAGCACATAAAACATGAAGCTGCAGGGGAACATTGTGGAGTTTTTAACCTGTGTACGTTCTGTGTTTTACTGGGATGGTTCTGCAAGAAATAGTGAATGTTTTCCTAGCTAAGTAAACTAATTTAATGGGACTCCCCCCCAAAAAAATACCCCGAACCCAAAACAGATGAAGAGACACCAACAGAAGGGTTGCTGAAGGAAAAGCCTCCAAAGAAGGTGTGAGAGGAGCAGAGCCAACATCATCCCCAAGACGCATTGTGTAGCAGTCCCGTAGAGCTCCTGCAGAAATACTGAGTGCTGCATTTGGCTCCATCCCCTCCTTCTCTGTGCCATTCTTTGGGAATGGGCCAATATTGGTACATCTCAGCTGGTTGTAACACACCCAAGGACATTTCTGTTTAATCAAAAATGAGAAGGGTAAATACAGTTTTCATAATACCCCCAGAAAGCTCCGGGTGACTAATAATACATTAGATCAATCATGTGGATAAGAAGATCGGAACACACTTAAGCAATGATATAAGCTATTCAAATAGCTAGCACTCAATTATTCAATTAATGATTGTACAGCTTGTGAATCTGTGAAACATTTTTGGTTTCAACTCTGCAAAGGCTATTGATTCAGAGCTTCCATTATTTCCTAAGAGGTACTGATAGGAATTTTGGAAATGTCCCAGCGTCTGTAATCTGAAAGCAAGTAATGTACCCACAGGACACGTTTTACTCTCCTGTATTTATTGTTGCAAGGAAAAATCTCTTGACCTAATACGATGAGGTCAAAGAACAATTTATGTTAGTTTTATACCCTGAACAGGTCCTCTCAGTGCAAGGAGAGGAATAGAAGATGAGATGATGCCCAAGGGTGGCCCCACAATTTCTTATAGGGCTGCTCTCTTCTGACACTTGTGTCCAAGGTTTCCTGCTCACGTCCCTCCCAAACCAACATGAACCAAAGCCCCTGGGAGGACAGACCCAGCCCAGTGTGCTGTCTGGGTGCCAGGCACCGTTGCACTGCGCGGCGGACACAGCCTCCAGTGCAGCCGGCACAGTCAGATTTGGGTGCTCATTTCTTTGGGAATAGAACAACCATTTCTTACCATAATTTCAGAATATTTATTTAAAATTATTTTCTATTGTCAGTAAGGTCTACAGGTAAGACTGGTAGATGCAGTGTCTGATTGGAGCTGGAGGCACCAAAGTGAAAGTTACACTCCCAGTCCTCAGGCTCAGCTCTGATGCAGGGCAGTGTTTGTGGCAGGTTCCAGACTCTCCTTTACAAAGTGCCTCCTCAGTGCAGAGTTCTTTATTCAGGCTCTTCATTATGTAAAACAATTCATCTTAAAAGAGGAAGAATAACTCTAGAGGTAACAAGTGCCATGTTCTAAAAAGGAAATTGTAATTTCAGGTACACGGGTTTTGAGCAGTCATTTAAAGACACTGTAAATGAATGAGGCTCCATAAAAGGCTGAGCTCCCTGGCCTCCGAAAACTGGCTATGCTGGGGCCAGGCACAAGTCGGCCCAGCTCTCAGGGTGCTGGCAACACCAGCCGTAAAAGTGCCAGATGTTTTGGAGCGCTCAGAGGTCTTGCTCGTTGCTGCTCTGCCCCCGGAACAGCATCCCGGCACGGGGGCACGCATGATGTTCAAGGTGCCGCAGCTGAAATGCAGTCGAGGGTTGGAAGCTGGCGGGGGCTCTAAAGGCGCTTTCATGTGTGGTGAACCTGATCCTGGTACCTTCATATGGTACCTTTAGTACAATATTTTGTGAGGCAAGAGATTTAGCTCCCAGTAGAGACATCGAGAGGCACTAAAGGTAGAGGAATAACAATTCAGTAAATGTTTCCACATCTTCCAATAGTGTTCAGTGATGATGAGGCTGTGACTCGAGATCATTTTGTTGCACTGGAAGGGAAGCTGTTTGGGATGCTGTTGGCTCATTAAGGTGAGCCAGAGATCGGAGCAGGAGCTCTGAGTGGGTGAGGGTATGAAACTGTTATCTACCAGCAAATAGCACCTTCTAAGGCAACGTTTTTAGGTACTTACACGTCCAGTCATACATTGCCGTGTCCAAGAAAATTTGGCTGCCACTGTTTCATTCACTCTGTGCTTGAGATTTTCAATTTATTTGCTAGGCAAGCGAAGTCAAGAATCAAGACTTTCACATAACGTTCATTAGTATTCTGCATGTCTAGGTGGAATAAATATCCATCCTTTGCCGTACCAGAGAATAATTTGGCAAAAATCTCATCTATCAACAAGACCTATTCTCCTAACACTCAGCAAAGCTTTAAGTGCGTTCACTTGTCTTTATAGTTCTATCACTCTACTACTAGCAGCTACAATTTCTTTTCAGCAGATCAGTGTATCATACTGAAATGAAGGAAACACTGTGTTTCCAAAAATAAATGGGTTGTTTGCTCTACAGATGTGGGATTTGTATGTACAAAATACGTTCTATTTCTTTTTATTCCACTTTTGGAAGTTGCTTGGAAAATTTCTGCTGACTTCAGATGATAATGCTTTCTAGTTTAAATAATACTTTTGGTTTCTTTAATTTTTGTTTTCATGAATTCCCGTGAGCAAGGCAATGATGCTTTCAGGAGATGTAGTAGAAAAGGCTGCATGTACAAGAGGGCTGAGTGATGCATGCAAGTTGTTTCATGGGACACTAGAAGAGTAAACTGTATTGGCCTCTTGTGTAATCCAGGAACTACCAAATGTTGCTGAGTGCCAGCTGCTGGTTAACTCACTATGCACATACATACCTCTATGTGCCTCACACTGCGTTAGCTCTCTGAAGGCATCTCAGAGGGGTTGGTGGTCAAAACAATAGCAAGCCTGTCACTCAGTTGCCGCTAAATGGGGCCCTTCTTGGTTCTCTTCTGTTTAAAGCTATGAGCCCCTGGTCTGTAACTACCTCGTAATTCATGCTCAGCTTCAAAGAAAATCACCGTGTTACTCTGAGCCATCTGCCCTCTCTGCGGAAATGCTAGGCACCGACGAAGTCCCTGAACCTCTATTACTGAACCGGTGGCACCGAGCGCACCAGAAAGCCACGGGTGGGTTTGTCACCGTGTCCGGGCAGAGAACCTGGCCCGGCACAGCTGCGCACTGAGGGCTCGCCCTGCCGCGGGCTTGCGCTGGGGTCGTATACATTCCTCCGTTTGAGGAGATAGATGTTTGTGTCACACACTTGACACATACGTACTGTACATTCAAGCAAAACTTGATACTAATATAATTTCCTTAATGGCCTTCATTTGATGTTAGATATCGCTTCACTTCTGCGTGAGCAATGGAGCTGAAAAAGAGGCGTGCGTTAGCTGTGATGTTGCACATACTGTGCTGCGGCAGTGCAAGGTGGTCCTTAACTATGATTTGAAGCTGTAACATGTGGACACATGGGGTTTTTTTCCTGTTCTCTGTATTCATTTTTAGCCAAACAATGCTGGGATACACTAGAAGCACTGCCATACAGCAACGTGTCATTCGCTTGAAAATGGCAGGAAGGAGAAAGAGTGAGTGCTGCCTGAATCCTGCCTGAATTGTCATGGTGGAGCGTGGAGGCAGCCTCACTGGTTCTTGCATCTTTCCAAAATAATGTGTTCTCTGTTTTATTGAAGGAAAGCGTGGACCTGGGAGAGATCATGTTTTCCCTTTGTTATTTGCCAACTGCAGGTCGCCTTACCTTAACAGTCATTAAATGCAGGAATCTCAAAGCTATGGATATCACCGGTTACTCAGGTAGGTGCTGGATGGCTGAGGATCCCACTGCATCCACACTTCTCCCTCCTCCTTCAAGGTAGCCTCAATGGACAGCAGGCATATGACTCTTGATGCCAAGGCTGTATCATCATGGAAACACCTGACAAGCTTTGTCCTCATTTCAAGTATGAAAAAAGTGTTAAAAATAGAATTATATTTTAAACCCATTCCCAAGGACATGAATCCAGGGAAGGGGATTATACATGAATACACTATTCAAGGAGATGGCCAGTGGCTTCCCATCCCCACTGAAGGGTTTGCAGGGCCAAAGCTCTGCTCCATCTCTTGGTTTGGAAGCTTCAGACCTGTTGCAGGTTCTGACCCCAGCAGTTTTATGGAGTAGGGAGTTTTTCATCAGATAACCCCCTATAGCCAGAATCCATCATTTCACCCCAAGTAAGGAAAGGATCATGGTCCACCTGGGCAAATCCCATGTGAATGTACAGTGGCCAGTACTTAAAACTTTAGAATCAAAGTCACCTGAAGACTGTATGCATTCACAGTCTCAAAGAGTTGGCTTGCAAATTCAGCACACACAAATTCTGGATTTCAACATAAAAAGCAGTTTCTTTTCCAGAAATCAACATCATAGTATTTGAATTTCATTGACGACTTGCATAAAAGGCAGTAGCAGTACAGTAAAAGAACTTTGCAGAAAACATTTCTGCTCAGCTGGAGCTTGATGCCATATGGAATGTTTCAGAATTGAGACTTCAGATGAAGCCGGCTCAGTGCTTCTGTAATAATACACTGCACGTTTACTGTTACTTGAAAATGCATTGAGCTTGCCTGGGCAGCCATTTGTAACTTGAGGGCATTCTGCCATGACCAGCCAGTGGAAAGCATGTGAAGCAGAGCTGCCCTAATACCATTTCTTTCTGCTGTTCTCTGACATTGGGGAAGTGGGTTTTAAAATTCCTCTGCTTGCTGTCACTCTGCTATGTCCTGTTAGCAACTGGATAGTTTTGGTAGCAGTGCAGGAAAGGATCCCTGTAAAATAACCCCCTCTGCCTGTTTGGACTGCCAAAATGCTGCATTGCATTTTGCTCTCTTAGGCACATTTTGAAAAAGTTGCAGTTGCTTACTCTGCGAGCACAAGTTGCTGCCTGTGGCCGTGCAATTAGCGCAAGCTAGGGTGCCTGAGTGCCCATTACCATCTTCGGATGAATATTAGCTTATGGTTTGATGTGGGTTCTTCTTACACTTGCAAAACCCTTACCATAGCAAAACTGATGGAAGCGGCTGATTTTTCCTTCCAAGAAGTCTGCAGTGCTGGTTCCTCAGTGCTGGAACCTCATGTCAGCACTCACACCAGTTCAAGAAATGGTGGATTCAACTGGTACACAGACACCCCTTTTCTAAAAGTACATTTGAGGAGTTCATTTGGCTCATGGTAGCTCACAGATCATCTTTCAATAATGCTGTTTCTGTATTGTGATGGTACCAAAATAACACTCCATAAGCAGAAGGCCTTTTCCTATCTCTTCCTCTCCAGATCCATATGTCAAAGTGTCATTGCTTTGTGATGGGCGAAGACTGAAAAAGAAGAAAACCACCATAAAGAAAAACACACTTAATCCCACTTACAATGAAGCAATAATCTTTGACATTCCCCCAGAGAACATGGATCAAGTCAGTCTGCTTATCTCCGTCATGGATTACGATCGGTAGGTGGGAGGCTCTGGAGAGCAGGAGGGAAAAACATCCCACTGGTTGCAGGTTTTCCAGCTCAACAGCCATTTTTCTTAGTATCAGGGACTCGATTGCACAACTCTGTGGTATCAATCTGTCTCTAGTGATTTATTGTTAAAGTGTCATTGGTATTTATGGTTATGGAAAGTTACCTGCTGGAATAGTATGGTAAAGCTGATCCTTTGCTTTGTGACATTTTCTTGAATGAATACTGTGTTCCCCTTTGCTATTTGCTTGTCCTGCAAACCATCGTCCTATTTTAGAAAGCAAACAGTCTCACGCTAAGCAGCAATTGGTGTGGGAATTATCCGTTACTGAACTTGTACACTTATTCTTGCTGTACACCACTACACCACACAACCTTCCAGATTCTGTATCTGGACTGATCTGCAGTTCAAATAATTTTAAGGCTGTTATAATTATCTCTGGCGATAGCAGCCCCTCACGGCACTGAGGGCTGCGTGCACTGGCAGTAGCAGACAAGATTGAGTGTTGTCGTGCAGCTGCGACAGCCCCTGTTCACCAGCACCATGCCTTGGGGCACTCTGACAACATGGGTCAGAAGCCTTGGTTAGGCAGCACTCAGACAGTCTGAGCGAGAGATAATCGTGTTGCTTTTCTATTGTTCTTCAGGGTGGGTCACAATGAGATTATTGGGGTTTGCCGTGTGGGAGTCAATGCTGAAGGACTGGGCAGAGACCACTGGAATGAGATGCTGGCGTACCCACGCAAGCCCATCGCACACTGGCATCCGTTAGTGGAAGTAAAGAAGTCTTTCAAAGAGGTGTGTGGAGTTATTCTTTCCTTTTAATGCATGTGCTGAGCATGAGTGAGCTGGTTCAAGGCTTTCAGAGAGCTTCTACTCGCACTTGGGATTTTCTGACAAGAGCTGAGGGAATTTTCTCACCAGAAATGAACTCTAGAAAACAAGCGTCTCTGTATTGTCATGAAATAGCTCCTTGAGTTTGCAAGCAAGAATAAAAGGGACTGTATTTACAGATGTGACTGTTACCATATTGGTTTTTTTCTTTTTTTTCTTTTTTCTTTTTCCTTTTCCTTTTTAAATTAGAGACTGAGAACAGTAAGGAAAGAGAATGCTGTTCTGATTGCAGAACAAACTGTCCAGGGATATCACCTACTTCAAGTTTCAATTTTTTCATCCTAAAAGATTTTTCTGTTGACTCATCTTCAAGCTTTTGAGGGAGAATAAATAGAACAAATGTAATTGCACTAAGCATCTCCAGAGAAAGAGATTCACTCGATGCAGCCCCAGATGATAAAATGGGGCTTGAATGCCTGGGTACCATTTTGACCATCTCTAGCATTTTCTTTGTCTTGGCACTCCATTTTGTCACGCTCCCGTAGAACAATTTGGGTTTTGCTGATTTAGGTTGTAAATTCTGGAGGAGAGAGATGTGGGAAATGGCACGTATGCTGTTGACACTTCAGGTATGAGAAGAAAGCCAGTGTTTGCAGCCAGTGATAGCATAATAAAGGCAATAAAACCTCCCACTCTATCTGGGGCTAAGGAAGCATTTCCCCTCAAAGCTGCAGACTAAGTATATAACAAAATGCATCTTATTTTCCCCTTCAAGCTCAGATACTAAGCTCTACTGGAAGGCAGATACAGAGCTTGGTGATCTTCCACAGCACTCTGAATTAGTATGCATCAAGCCCTATGTTTCTTTGAAATCTGCTCTTTAACAAGAATGCAGTTTGTGCTCACTGTGTTCTGTCCCAGCTCATATTCATCAGGCTGGTTTCTGAAATTCAGACGTGCCCATCCCAGAGGCAGGTCTGCTGCTTCTGCGGGTTTCTTTCTTCAATCGTTTGTAAGCAGCAGCTGTGTGAGGTGAGACCAGCCACAGCTCTGCAGCAGTTTTCATTACTGCTGCATCCCTTGGTGGGCATTTCTCCATCGCAGATGAAGCACGGCTGTGGGGCCCTGTGTAGAGCTAGGGTTTATCAGAGGGATATACTCACTTCCCGGACCCTGGCCAATTACTCTGTGGGAAAACCTGGCAATTAATATTTTAGTTCCAGATCAAACTCTGGAATCTTTGGATAGGCCTGAACCGTATCCAAGTGGATAGAGGCCCAGTCAAATTTCTGGTCAAGAGTTTGCCTAGTAAATATTTTAGTTAATGGGGATTTTAATTTCAAAGTACGTAATTGACGTGACTTCAGTCACGTGTTGATGGGAAAATATTAAATTATTAGGGAATTATAGTTTTAATATTCTTAGGTAGGATTTAACCAAGTTGAAGATTCTGAAGCCTCAAGCTGTGGGTCTTGGCCGTGAGAGCGGATGTTGTATCAGCAGAAATTCTATACCGTCCCCTCGCTGAGATTGCAGTCAGTCAGGTAGCCACGTGGGGTGAGCGGATAAATCCAGATCATCAAGCTGACGCTGCGGGGTTGTAGGTAGTTCTCTGTAGTTCCGCAGGCAGCACCATCCTGCATAGCAACAGTATCGCTCCCCGTGGAAGCCTATGATAGGCG
>JAVJGJ010000035.1:7120747-7136505 GCA_035590215.1 Microhierax caerulescens | reverse complement strand
CAGGCCCGCGGTCACACCCGCAGCCCGCCCGGGCCTGGCCGCGCTGCGGGTCCCGGCCTGCGGGCCCTGGGGTCCGCGCAGGGCTCGGCGCCGGCCGCGTCCGTGCACAGCGGTGCGGTGCGGTGCGGTGCGGTGCTGCGCGCGGGGCGAGTGTGCCATCTAGTGCTCCTGTACCCGGCATGCCACAACCCCCATGTGCACCCCCACCCGGCACCCTGCATCGTGCACCCCACATCCTGCACCCCACACCTTGCAACCTGCAGCCTGCACCCCACAACCCCCATCCTGCACCCCACAACCTGCACCCTGCATCCCACATCAGGCGCTCCACAACCCACACCATGCACTCCACAACCTGAAACCCACACCCTACACCCCACAACCTGCACCCCGCACCCCACAGCCCACACCCCGCACCCTACACAGCACCAGGCGCAGCTGAGGCCGGGCTGGGCCGCAGCACCTCTGCTGCCTTTCACACCTGCCGCCACTCCCAGCGGGACTCACGGTGCTGGCGAAGCGCAGCCCATGGGCGGCCGGGTGCATCTCTGCCAGCTGCGGCAGTGGTGCTGAGCACAGCGGCGCTCAGCCTTCCTGTGCTCTGGGGGCGGCTGAAGGAGCCCACCCCTGGCACCGCGATGCTCCTAGACCTGTGATGCCCCCGCTCCCGCCATCCACCTGTCCCATGGTGCTGCCATGCTGGTGCTGGACCAGTTTCAGGCTGGCACTGGTCCCTTGCTCTGCAGAGCGCATTAGACTTGGCCAGCACAGGGATCCTTCGTCCAGCGTGGACGGGCTGCCGGGCCCAGGAGGGTGGGGGGCTGCCCCGCGACCAGCACCAGGCCCTTCCCACCGGCACCATCCCACCACCATCACCGAGCTTTCAGAGCGCCCCGGCCCCATCGCCGCCCGGGCTGTCGCGGGCGCTGGGGCAGGTGACTGGCTCTGCCCTCGCCTCCTGCCGAAGCCCTCCCGGGTACCCGAGTGTTTCGGCACCTCCTAAAGCAGCACCTAACCCAGGTGGGACTCAGACCAGAGCAGGAGGCAACACGGCAGCGCAGCCACCTTCGGCAGCGCCCAGAGCACCTCAGCCAGATGTGCAAAGTAAATGTGTTTATGAATGTGAACCAAGGTGATGGGAAAGCTCTTTTTCCACTTGAGAGAGTCCTGATCGTGGTTCCCCCCCCACAAGCACCGCTGACAGCTGCAGAGCCCAGGGGACCCCCCGGCCGTGACACAGCACCTGGCACTCCTGGCCAGGGGCTGCTCCAGCCCGGGACACCGGCCCCATGGCACGGTGCCACACGGTGCCACACATGCTGCTGCCGCTCTGAAACCAGCTTGCTGAGCATCTCGCACCGCGCGCTGCCCCGAATGTGCAGTGGCACCATGCTCTCAGCAACAATTAAATCAGTGCTGATACTTCAGCTTGGATATACCAAAACCCCTTTTCCACCCCCTTTAATAGATCGTGGCCACATGAATAGAGTACAGAAAATTAACCCTTTTTATTGATGCATTGCAATTGTTCTACATTTTTACCATATTATGTAGAAAATACTTAAAATACAAGCTACTTTGTAAAACCAAAGACAAACATTGAATCCAAAGATAAACTATGTTTTCACAATGGACCCTTTTCCCATATAGTTAGTATTAAATTTTTAAATATCTATTTCTTTTGTTAAAATGATTTTTACATACCCCCTAAGTACATCAGCAATACAAACATAGATCAGTAATTGTCAGAAACTACCTGTATCTAGCGGCTTGTAAAAAGGAAGAGCACAACCATAAAAGAAAGTTAATTTTTACACAGTAACTAGCATATCAAATACATTTAATAAAGTAGGAATTCCATTGCAATATCAAGGATTCAAGCAGAAATACTAACATTACATATAATGTACTGCTACATGTAGTGAGATAGATATATTTCAAGCTGAATCTGAAATCACACATTATATAAAGTTTAGCAACAAACAACCATGTGGACATGCGGCACCATTCAGAAGTTTAAATAAAAAAAAGAAAGCAGGGCTGTGCCAATCCTGTCATTTAGAAGCAATTTAGTCTTGTGTACTAAAAGAAATTGCTCGGTCAGAGGTAAATTGCTGCATCCCATCAACTAGGTGCTAAGCAGGAAAGCCTCAGCAGTTGCCTCTGCAGCAGCCGTCACAGCTGCGAACACAGGTCAGGTAAGAGGAACAACTGACTTAGTTCAAGAATCACGCAGACAAGTCTAGATGGGACCACACTCATCAAATACGCAAAAGGTGAATCCCAAACTAGTTTTAGAATGAAAGGACTCCAATTTCTATCCAGAGATAGCACATTTCTTTACAGAATAGGTGTAGCGGCTCTGATGACGACAGTTAATTCGTTAACTGAATTTGAAGGCTGGATATTGGAGGGAAGAAGGGATGTATCTCCTTAGAGCAGACTACCAGACACTTAACTGGGCAGCAAGCACATACGAGGGCCCGAGCAGGACCCGCCACACCTGCGGAGCCAGCACTGCGGTGAGACCTGGCCCTGCCGGGTTGGGGTGGCGTTTGCTTGGCTTCAGCTGCGCATCACAGAGGAATTTCAGGGTAATCAACAACCCGGTTTGAATGGAGTATGTTTCATTTCACTTACGCCGTTTCCATCTCGTTCTCCCTGTACCAATACTTTTGGAAACTTGGGACAGCGGAAGAGATGACACTGTGCTTTGTGCGCACATTTGACTGTGTTTAATTATGTAATAGGGACCCTAAATGGTCATTTTAACCTGCTTTTTTGGGGGGAGGTGGGCAAGTTCTTCTCAAAATTATTAGTAGATTCTGCTAGAGGTCTTTTTTTCCTGTTAGGACTTCATGGAAAACACTTTACTATTTGTGAAACAGGGAATAACGTTTTCTCAAAACACAGGAATGGGAGCTTGTTTTGCCTTTGATGGAAAGGCACAACTCTGTACCCAAGAGGTATCTCAAGGCAAGTACTGAACACAAGCAATGTCATACAGAGAAAAGTAAGAAAGTGCCTACAGCAACAGATATCATCGTTTACACCAAAGATGTGGCATAGCAAGATTGGTTGGTTATCCGCACACTTACAGAAGTGCTCCGACTAAAAACACACTGAACAACAACGTCGCTAATGCTACCGTCCAGTTCCAAAGTCCTTGATCCCTCTATTGAAAGAGTTGCCAAACCTTTACCAGTTCATCAATTTCGGGTCAGACTAGACTTTCTTCTACAATAATGTGGAATTTCAGAAATGACTTTTGCGCTTCTTGTCACATACTGGTCAGAGAACTGGCCTCTTTTCCACTGGGACGGAACATAAACTGGGATTCAAGGTTACCAAAACCTCTTATTGCTGCAGTAATACAACCACTCAAGCCAGTTTATCATCCATTTGGACAAGATACTTAACCTATGTACTGAAGATGAGAAATAATTCCTAGTACAGGGGACCCAAGAAAACAAAGTGTAGTTTAAAAACTGCACCGATTATCCAAAATGAGTATTTCCTCTGAACACCAACTAGGGCTAGAGCTGACAAACCTTCCCAACAACTCCACATTAGCAGTAGCATTACAAAACTTTTTAATGGTATTATGTGCTTTACAGCAGGCTCTCTTTGGTATAAATATTCTGTCACCAAGCTAGCAATATTTTACAAGAAATGTCTGCTATTAACGTGGGGGAAGGTAACGCCATACTATCTAATAAAAAGTGATTGCACATATTTAATCACTTCTGCAATATGAGACTAAACATTCCAATGCATTCCCAGCACTACCTTATTCGAAATGCACTGACAGACATCTAACAGTACATGTGCCATTTCAAGGAAAAGCTTTAAGGAAACATCGCTTCACTCCAAACAAAAATGTAGCTTTTTTATGATAGCATTAAAACTGAGAACAATGCACCTATGCAACATACTGCTGTTCTTGCTGTGGTAAGCTTAGTGAATTGCTTCAATTCGACGGGGGCTTGCTGGTCCCTCATAAGGCAAGCTCACTGTAAACTCTAGTCACACTACATCATCATTTAAGGCACTACAATAAGGGGACACACCAAACAACTCTTCATCACACATACCTGTGCAAAACAAATCAGAAGGTATCCTTTTCTCTCATGAAGCTCTACTCCTCTCTCAGTGCTACAGTGATGAGCTCTAACCATTGCATTATATCACATACATTCCAACATGAATCAATTCATTTTGGTTTAAATACAAAGGATACATCAATTCCATCCCCAGGAACGTTTAAGAATTAGACAAACACTAAGTACAGAGTTCAAGTATAATCACTACACATTTTGATTACAAAGACAGAACGTTTGGGGTTAGCAGGAAGTTTTGCTTGTTATATTTTTCTAATCAATATGTACATATTTCATTTTATGTAAAATATTAAAACACCACCAATACAAAACCTCTAAAATAGTTTTAAATTCAGTAATAAACTTTAAAATCTGGATTTTTTTTCCTTTTTTTCTTTTTCTTTCTTCCTTTTTTTTTTCTTTTTTGTGATTCCTACATGCATGTACTGTATACAAGTCTTAATAAGAGCGCTTTAAAGTAGCTGTTGACATATCCAGGAGGATACGCTCACAGGAGTATAAAAGGCTGTACATATCAATACAGTGATGTTTCATTGTATTTCAAATTCAACTCCCTCCTAAATGAATCATGTGAGGAAAAATATTAAGAAAAACAGAACAAAGAAAAGCCCTGTGCTTCTGTGAAGGAATCCAGCTCCGTTATAGGGCCAGCATCTAATAAGTTGCAGAAACCAAATTTTAGATCAATGCTGCACTATTCATTCCCAACTGAAGACCACAGCATCCTGACAAAGCTGCTGAGTTCTGTTACACAGTAAAACCTTGAATACAGTTTGAAAAACTTAAAGAGTTCTGCAATGAATACAGTAACAAGTCAACTGTGTTATGGAGATACAGAATTTTCAAGAAAAGACAACAGATTTCAAGGTTTACACAGACTCCTGAATATGTGATGCTGCCAGTACGAGGCTGCTGCCTCTACCAGTCCTTAAACAAAACAGGAGTAAACAAAAAAACCTTTGACAGTAACATATATGGAGATGTAATGGCTTTTGCAGAACCAGCAATTTGTTAAGAGACAAAGTAAGTTAGAGAACAAATGTTAAAATAGATTTTAAAACTGCCCCAGCAACATAACGAGATAAACATGCATTACATTTTTAGTGGCAACATGGATTTGTGCAAGCTGCTAAAATATAATCTGCTAGTCTTTTTGTTTAAGTTATACAAGTTAAAAAAGTCATCAGGATCTGCCTTCCAAGATGCTGATTTCCTTTCCTCTTTTGTTTAGCACAACAGGACAATTTTAAATAAATGTGACCATGAACTTTTTAAAAGCATCTATAAAAAGTAAGTAAGATTTAAAAAACTTAATTAGTGACCCTCATACTGGTAACAAAGCACACTGCTCAATTAGTGAATGAACGCACTAGAGACATTTTTGAACAACATACAACCACATCAGGGAGAAACAAAAACCAGACAGTCATTACCAGGTATAGGTTCACCCGAAATCCTTCTCCAATCTCTCAGGCCTATTGCAGGACAGTGCTTTACTGGGAACTACAAGTACGAGTACTGGTTGATCTTTGTAGGGCTCAGCGGATATCCAGTGTAAATAGCAGATCCTCTGGAAGCACCAATATAGGACTGGGGAGCAAACTGGTGTTGGTACTGGGCAGGTGGAACATTTGCAGAAGTCAGCAGACTTGGACCAACACTCACAGGGACCTGGTGGACAAGTGTGCTAGGGTGGGCAGCGTACGTGGTGTGCCGCGAAGAGCCCTGAGGAGAGAAGAGGTGGGCGATGGAGGTGGTGGAGCCCAGCGTTGCAGCAGTGGTTGGAGCATAAGTGTACATATGTGGCTGGCTGGACAGGTGTGCATTCGCCGTTGCTGCTGCCAGGTGGGGATGCACTGGGCTGCTGTGCTGAAACGTGTAGGGAGCCTGAGAAATAGTTGATGTGAGGGGGGCCACATAAGCTTGCTGCCTACGTGGGACAGCATTTCCATTTCTCTCCTGTGAGGCCAGCACTGTTGTTTGCTGGTTCTGCAGGGAGAAGAAGTAAAGAAGGTTAGTGGGTATCCTCAGGGAAAAGTGCAGGAGGTGAGCAAGGAAGGGTCAAGTCAGAGCCTCCCAATCAACCATGTAGCTGCAGGACTGACACTCCTAGAAATCCTCCCTTCCCAGCTCTGTGAAACCTTTACGTAAATTTGGGAAGGGTTACTGCAGTTCTGCTGAGGCACAGGTTCCACTTCTCTTCTACAACGAGATCAAACTGCCGCAGCCGGGGTACCACAGTACAAGTGTCGGCAGGTCTGAAGACTGACCGACCGAGCCCTGGAACTCCTCACACATCTGTTCTTCTGCACCTCAGCGAGTGGCAGCAGGGCTGCCCCATTTCAGCACAACAAAGCCTGTCTTGTCCCCATGCCAGAAAATGAACTGGCGGTGTTAACGCTTCCTCTCTTCTGAAAGGCTACTGCAGCTTGACCCAATGATCAAGAGTTGCAACACAAATTGGAGTGAAACCAATCTCTGAAAGTTTTAAGGGAAGACAGGTGCTAACTGTTAGTTTGAGAGACAAGGTCCAGCCTTCATCTCCTGGTCGGGCCTTTATGAGAAGGTAAAGGAAAGTAAAGAAGAGAAGAATCTCCTCATACTGTTGAGTGCCTTCAGTGCTACTCTAATTCAGCATCTGGATCCTGGTGTCGCTTTCCCACCCAAGTAGCAAGCAAGAATGCCTTGCTGCAAGACAGGTATGACTAGGAGCACAAAGAAAGAATATGGACATAACCATGCTTCCTTCTTCTGCCCTCTGGTACGGGAACAAATTCTTTGCCTTGAGAAACTTCACATATACTCCCTGTGGAGTTACCCTACCTCACACAGCCACAGGACAGAATCAGCTTCAAAGAATTAATGAGGTAGCAGCTATCGATCCTCTTGCAATCAAGTCATTCTCCCTGCCGTACAACATGCTGTTTCTAAAGCAATTCTAAAGCATCATGTTCAAAGGTCAGCAAAAGCCACGCAGCGCTTACCTGGCTGAGATTGAGAGGCTGCACACCGCTTGTGACCACGCGATGTGAGCGGTACCCAGTAGGTGTTATACAGCATCCTGATGACTGCCCGCTCACAGAGGCCACTGGCTTGGTCTTACTGGTGCTGCTCAGGATGCCTGAAAGATTTCAAAAGCTTAGCTCATACTCCCCTCTCACGCACCATGCACTGCGATAACCAGCTTAGGTAACCAAGGAACGTACAGGGGCTATTTCCATAACAGAGCCTTTTCTTCAATTATGATTTAAAATCTGATAGTACAAGTGTCATTGTGAATTTTTACAGATCTTTCTAAATGTAGCCAAACATAGAGGAAAAGTAAATCTATCAATGAAGCTGAAAACAGACCAAGGCTTGCACTCTGAGAACAGCAGCTGTGAAACCTAAAGCTGCTGAAGACCCACTGCAGACAGTCCAAAACTGTGACAACAAAGCTGTCAGGGACAAGACAGCACCTGAGCCTTAGCAAAAACTGCTGAGCACAGCAACCTATGAGAGCATGCCTACCTGAAGCCTGGGTAGCTACAATGCAGTCATTGAGCTGTGTTTTCAGTGGCGGCACAATGATAGTCCGAGAGCTGGAGCTGTCAGATGCTCCTCTACTCGGCAGCTCCAGGGCACCGCCTGTACTCCTGAGAGAGGAAAGTGGGTCTGTGGCATAGGGGCTGTTCAGGGAGGAGTCGGAATCAGGGGAGTCATTAACAGTAACGTAGCTGATGACATTGGATCTCTGCTTCATACCCAAACTGCAGGGGGAAGAAAACAAAACAAAAAAAAGGGGAAACATTCTAGCTTTTCCCACAAGATACAGGGGTTCTCCCTCTGGGATCTCATACCCTCCCCTCCATGTCAGATGAAATTCTGATTAACTAGGGACACAGACAGCAGACATAATGCAGAATTTTCTGTCTTATGCGGTGCTTATTAGCCTAGCCAAGGCTTTGCATGTAGTGTTCTCCACTCTCCTTGACGCTTGGGCTGAGCTCAGGACAAATCAGGACTGGCTGCTGAAATGATCTTCCTACCTGGCAGGTTTGTATTTGCTGTCCTCTTCCTCATCAGTGTCGCTGCGAATGGTGATGACACTGACAGGTGGGCTTGGAGTGTCTGGGATCACAATGGGCTGGTGCTGTTCCTGCACTGGGACGAGCACGTTGGAAGAGGAGGAGGTGGAGCGCAAAGGACTGCTCCCAATGAGCGAGTAAACTTGAGAGGGCACAGTCTCTAGAGTTGAACTGGGCCTGACAGAAAACCAAAGCAGTATTCAGCTTTGTGTCAGCAGGCTGGGACAAACCAGCATCAGCATTAGGAACAGCCAGGCTCCAGCAGGCTGGAGCACATGTACAAGAAGAAACGTCTTGAAATACAAAGACAGAACCTCAGCACAGACACTCATACAGGAGAATGCCACAGAACACATCCCGGAAGAGCAACGCACTCAGCGATGCTCTGAATGGGACCGATTCATCTGAACACTGCCAGAAACCCGCCACCCCTTGTTCGACAGCTGTCAGTTCTGTCACTTGTATTGGTATGGCACCAACACACCCTGAATGTGCAAAACCCCGCTTTGACCAGTACAGTAAAGCACTTGGTCAGCCACATCCCCTACACTCTCACCAAAATTAGTACTGCTTATATCAGTGATTACAGCGTGAAGACTTTTTCCAAGATATCTTTAAAAGCAACTGCAGCACATAAAGCTACACAGACAATGCCGCTGCGATCAGAAGACCATTTTTTTCACACCATGAATACAACCTCGACAAACACACCCACAGTCTTTCTAGGACTGAGAAAGGAAGCCTTACTTGGCAGCGCTTGGTGCTGGCTGCTTGTTCTTCTTTGCTGGAACATTGCTGCTCTGCTGCTGCCTAACAACATGAGCAACTCCAACATTGAGAGGCTGCGCAGTAGCTAATGTCACGTGGTTGGTCAGTAGTGATGGCTGTTGCATGAGAGTGCTATACTGATTTCCATGGGAATGTGCATTCCTGGAGCAGAAAAACAGAAGGAAAAAGACCCAAATCCCATGGCTACACCGCAGGAACCGCAAGCGGCACCGAGCACTGTGTGAATCTGAAGGGAAGGGTGAAATTCTGTACATTGCAGGCAGTACTGCAATGGCACATATTTCCATTCAGCAGAGTTGGACCCTGTGCAATCCCTACCTCCAGTCAGCTAATTGCTGGCTGCCGCTGATCGTCTCTGGAATCACGGCTGCTGGCTGAACGGAGTTGTGCAAAGCAACCCCTGGGAGCTGCTGCCAGGTAGAAGGAAGCAGTATCTGCTGGGTTCCCCCAGGCCAGGCCTGCTGCAAAACAACAAACAGATACACAGATTCACTAGATTTCAGTTTGTACAGGTGAAGAGAGATTTGTTCCAAGCAACAAATGCACTTGTGTAGATTGTTAGCTTGCAGAAATAACAGCACATCATTGCACCTTCTCAAAAGGTCTCAGTACAGCAAGAGAACAAGAAAACCAGATACAAGCTTCCCTTGACGCTTCACTAACCTTTTGTATCACAGATGCTACCTGGGGAGAAGAGTGTTAATACTACAGTGCAGAATGCAGCCAGATATTGTGAGGCCAGATGCAGCATGAGCATTCAGGACTGTTTCTGCATAGAAGTTTATGCACACTGCTCTGCTGAAGGATTCCAAAATATGAAGCCAATTTGTTCCTTTCTGTTTTTCTGGCTTAAAGGGCTCATATCGAGAGAGCCGAGACAGCATCACTGTTGTGGAAATTCACCCTACCTCAACTACAGTATTTAAGAAAAACATTTAGTTACAAGGGAGATACATGAAGATATTTTCAATTCATGAATATTACTAATGTTCCTGTCCAAACTGACAAAACACAGGTTTTCTCTGGAAAAAAACCCAAAATAAATTTGGCAGTACAATATTTCTTTGATTTTGAAAATACATGGCACTTTCTTGCAGTTTAAACTGCAAAACCATAAACACTTGCTGTTTTAAATAAAATATTTCTGCAAGTAACAGATCCACTTATTACAAATACCAGTTCCAAACAAGAAGCCTCCAAAGCAGAGAGCTGCTAAAACCTCTGCCAACATAAGCGGAATAATAATATTAAAAAAAAAAAAAGAAAAAGAAAAAAAAAAAAAAAGAGAAATATGTTAAAAGTCACACCATGCGTCTTTTCCAAAAGCCAACACCTGCACAAGACAAAGCAGAGAGTTTAATACAGCAAGATATAAATTCCCAATGAGAGGCAGAAATCGGGCCTTCCAAGCGACGAACTGTTTTGACAGAGGAAGGACAAAAATATGCAAAGCTTAGCAAATGGCTAATGCAAACTCAGGGGAAGCAGCAAGGGAGAAGTGTCGGAAGCACTAAAGGTGAGCAAATTCACTCCAAAGGCTCCCAGAATCCAAACAGAAATAGTAAGTCCTCCAGAGAAACTCAAGAATCCAGGCTCATATTCTGGAGACGGCTGGCTCTGATCTCCGCTGCTGTGCAGCGGAGTTGAAAGACAAGTCCACCGCACGCACACAGGAGAACAGAATCTGCCTGTTGAATCAAAAGCCCAAATACACTTTTGACAACATCACTAACAACTCGCTTGTGTCCCAAGCTCTGCTACAGTCAACCCTTGCCGTTTTCAGAGCCTAGATTGCACCCTTTCAGCAATCAAAATTCAAAAGGAGGAAAGGAAATGCATTGCTGGGCTGATACACCCAGGAGAACCCCACTCTCCTGCCTTCCCATCCTCAGAAACCAGGAGCAGTTAACTTGGTTCAGAAGAACTCAAACAAGTGGGGTTTAATTTCCATACAGGTATGACTTGAGCAAATTCCACTTCAGCAGAGGTCTCCCTCTTGGAAGAAAATGACACTCAAACTACGACTTTAAAGCCACAAGAAACAACATGGTTCACATAATGGAATGTGCTTTGAAAGACATGTGAGGATACCAGCACGTAACTGTGCACTGCAATGTTTTCATAAGCTTCACTGATCTGATTCTGGAGTTTCACAATGACTTCTTTGTGGCACCTGCAAAGTTGTTCTGATGCAGGTGCCAAATGAATACAGAGGAGGACAATTTTGAAAACATACACTTCTTAAAGGTGTGTTTAATTCCCTTCCCCCATCCTTTTTAAAAATTGCTCCAAATAGCCTAACAGCTAGCTACTGCCAATTTGGATACTAGAGCTCACCTTTAATTTCAACCAATAAATACATATGAACTGAAAGTATCTGTGAAGAACAGTATCTTTATCTGGATGAAGTAAGCTACCTGTGATTTGCTATAAATAACAAAAGGCCAGAAAATTATTGTCAGTGTTCAACAGAGGTTAAGAGAAATCAACTGCTAAAGCAATACATTAAAGAATTTGCTATCATTAGAGATTTTAGCCTGGGCTTAACGACCTGAAACATTTCTACATGCAAAGCAGCTTTACACATGTTGAAAAACAAAACATATTGCTAACTTGTCAAGTAGTTCAAATTCTGGCCATCCAGGGACCTGTAGCAGAGTCAAGCTAAAGACTGATTCCTTTGCATTCAACAATCAAAAAGCAAAGATAGGATAGTAAGCAAAGAACAAGAACAATTATAACTCTTCTACAGTATCGCTTAGAAGAGCTTTATAATACTAGGCTAGTAAAAAGTAATAGTCAATGGATCTGGATTCTTTACAGAGCCACACTAAACGTCAGAGTCAGACAGTGCTTCAGCAATGTTGGGGAGGAAAACAACAAGACATTAAGATGTAGCAAGAACACAGCCACAAGATGGCACATGCTTCCATGCCCTCTGCAAGTCTAAGTTAAAACAAAAACTCAGTTAGTGAACACAATCAAGGGAGGCAATTACCAGTACTGCAGCCGTCTGTTCTACTAGCGCTGGCCGGCCGGCTGCGCAGTTCAGAGTAAAGGGGACCGCATACTGCGGCGTGATGGTGGCTACTTGAGGATGAAGAGTTGCTACCATTAGTGGTGTACAGCTTCCCTGAAATGTAGATCAGGCAGTGAGTGAAACACACGTACTGAGGCAGGTAAGTGGGTTCAGCAATAGGGCAGAAAAGGTTTCACCTCACTGGCATTCTATGGTGCTTGAGCAGAGTCCAGAATTGTAAGGGATGCAGTGAAACCAGAAACACCCAGACCCTCCGGGCATGTTCCTTTACACGTGCCCCTGAGGGGTAGCGTTCAGCTATCGATACTCGACTTGGTCCCAGCGAGCAAGTTACACTACATACGCTGCGCTAACCGTTAACACAGACTGCACCCCTAGCAGGATGCAGCATTTACTGTTGTACCTCCAAACTCACACACAGTACTCTTGGAAAAAGATAAACTAAGGGATTCACTAGAAGGCACAGTAGGTCTTTTGTATCATCAAAGCGCAAAGTTACCTGTGATGAAACTATCAAGACACGTATTAGTCCATCAAATGTCCAATTAAAACTAGATTCTTAGTGTACAATTTGCACTCTCAGGAAAAGCAGGTTTTTGTTTCCTGTGGGCCTCCTTCAAGTATTCTGCTTTTTGGATACTATTACCTGTATAATTATGCTAAACAAACCAGATTACAGAATGCCACCAAAATTATTTAGACCAAACAATCTAAAAATTACACCTCTACAAGTATGTCAGTAAGTACAATATACTGCACGGAGGGTAAAACTAATAAAATATGTGTTAATGTCAGCAGAAACTAAAACTATCCAAATAAATACAGTGTACTTAATTATAAAGGCATTTACAATATTTCAGTGAATAAAACCTGCGGCTCACTGGGCACTGGCTATATACTAAAGCATTACTTTTTGGAAATAAAAATGGTTTTACTTTACGACATACTACTACTATTTACAAAATAATTTGTTAGAATGATTTATGAATTTTGCCATCGCGTATAGTTTAAACTGCAAACAACAGAAATAATTATGTCATTACTTTGCATCAATTCACACTAATAATGTAACTAATTAAGAATTCAGAAATAACTTCATTAATTTAAAGATGGAATTTTAACATGAGTAATCTGTGTTGCCACTTCTGTCCACTGGGATCTCGCTTCTTACAGAAATTATTTCTTCTAAAATTTGCTGCCATATTTTTAACATGTAGGCAAAACCATACACCACTACCTACAAGGCAGTGTACACCCGTGAGAAAATACAGCCTGTTTTTAGCAGCAGCAAACTGCATATTTATTCCCGTTATTAAATACAACTCCTAAAAGCCGGGAGGGGCATAACATAAAATAGTTTAGACTTAAAATATTACAGAAAAAACAAAACAAGAAAATGCTGTCTTAGAAGTGATGTGCACTTAACGTTTCAGAGTGTTCTGAGAACTCCCTGCACTCACCCCAGCACCAGAGGGGCAGTCAGGTTCTCCAGGATGGTGGCAGGAGTTACAGTCAACTCTATGGGTGTTTGGGTTTTTTTGGTTTGTTGGGTTTTCGGGTTGGTTTTTTTTTGTTTGTTTGTTTTGTTTTTTACCTGTGTGAGAACTCCAGACTGGATCTGCAGTGGCTGTGCTGCAGGTGCCTGTGGTACAATTGGGACAGCATTCTCCATCCTTACTGGGAACCCAGAATGCTTTGTAGTTGCCTGAAGTCCGGCTGCGGAGGACAAGAATACATCACTGCTAAGCTGCTTTGTTATTCCTTTTTCATTTTTTTCCCTAGTTTCTTTCCAAAATGAAATTCTTACCAGGTAAGGGCAGAAGACAGGGTCAGATGAAGATAAAGAAAAGCTGTTCCCTGTGTCAAAAGCATACTAATAAAACACCAGCTTAAGTAAATATTTCTGCAGTCCCAGTATGCCAAAGGGCAATGATGGACAACCAGTCCTCAACAGCTTGGCTCTGCTGAAGTCCACAGTCATGTTTCCAGAAATACAGATAACACAGACATCTAATTCTGTGCTTCAGACTACGTTCAAAGTTCAAATCTTACGCTACCAGTTCCCATTTCATACATAACCCTACATATAAACACAATCCAGATATAAGTATAAACAGGGAACTTTCAGGATTAACAGACCCACGCTTGTGCTAATCTCACTTATTTGCAAGCTGTGACGATGTGCTGCAAGCAAACTACACAGCTGTATCAGTGTCCGTGAACTGAGACTCAAATACCAGATATTCACTCCTGACGTACAAAACATAGCATGACACTTTCTTATTTTCAGATAGGTCTGGCTCTTCTGTTCACTGCTTTCTGTGGAATGCTGTTGTGTTCAGTTTGAGGGGAAAAACTGGTTGGGCAACCAGACCAAGACTGCAGCCTAGGCAGGCAAGATACTGTCACCTGTTCAAGCATGATCTGGAAGAGACCCAAAGTGTCTACACATGTCTGACCTGATTCTGCACTTACATCTGATGCAAGAGGACAGAGTAGTCTTCTGCACTTCTCAATTTAGTGCAAAGTACAACTTCTCTTTCCTACCTAATAGAAACCACAGTATCACACAAAGGGTTTTTCCGCTTACTTTGAAAAGCAGGGGGACAAACAATGAACGTTTGCTGAAATGGGTCAGTCTGCGTGCAGATCTGGGTGGTTCCAGGTTGCAAGGAAACACTCTGTTGTGCCACTCCTGCAACTGGTGCTGCAGATGATGGATACAGAGCAGACTGATAGTTTAGCAGCGAGACGTCTGAGTTTGCCAGGGAAAGAGTAGCAGCAGCAGTAGAATTGGAAGCCAATACACTGGCCTAGGATGAAAAAAAGAAAAAAAAAAAAAGAAAAAAAATCAGATTACTTGTTATAACACAACAGGAACCATCAGTATCATGTATGAAGTAAGCACCAGGAAAACGTTTCAGGTAAAAACAGAGCCAGTTTTTAGGTTCTGTTAGAAAAAACAGAAATTGCAGAAACTTTACTTATGTTCCTGAACTGATAGGCAAATATGATTAGGTGAAGTAGACTGCATTGGACTGAGTTTGGAGAATTGAATTTCAAGACAAGACTACAAATCCTGGGGAGCAATTTAAATATAGTGTTTTGCAGAACAGGATTTGGTCTGATGGAACAAAATTAAGATGACTATTTCTTTGATTAGTATAAAATAGCTAAAAGATGCTATACCTGATTGTGTACTGTATTGAGCTGGTTGTTGAAGCTCATCGTCAGATTTGTGCTTGTATTAGGAGCAACATGAGTCGTGAATGGGCTTTTAATCTGATTCACTGTATCATACATGTTAACTCTTCGCTTGCAGATCTCCATATTTTGAAAGCAAGATTTCACACTGAAAGAGAATGACAGAAGGAAAATATCAGATATGTAAAACCAGTACAACAGAGACAGAACAGATTTCCATCTTTATGCACATGCCTTTATGTTTAGGTTTTGGCTTTTTTTAAACCAACAAAGGATGTCCTAAAACATGACAAGGAAACTTATGAACATTCCTTTGCTTATACATGCCATTGCTATTTTCAGATCAGCCAGGAACTGCAGAAAACAGCATTGACAGAAAGCAGAAAAGTGCTATGCTGTGTTTCCAGTAAGTCCTCCTGAAACAAAACAAGAAATCTAAGGAAGCTTACTGATTACTGTGTGGGAAATCCAGTAGGTGTGTCATTGTAACAAAAGGATGGTTCAAAGTCTTCAGTGGAGTAATTCTCTTATCTGCAT
>JAVJGJ010000035.1:7109057-7120647 GCA_035590215.1 Microhierax caerulescens | reverse complement strand
GTAATTCTCTTATCTGCATCAATTGTCAACATTTTCTTCAACAAATCAATATATTCCCTTCGGTCAGCCTTCTCTGCCAACATGTCAGTCCCTTCTAAGTCTGTAGACATATTCACCTTGAAAATAAAATGAGAGTAGTTCACACAAACATAAAATTAATTGCTACATAACAATTCAGCAATTTCACATCATGCAGAAATATTTATTGAGCACTTCTGTCTCTTAGTCAGCTTAATTTCAGACACTACAACGCTAATGCACAATCTTTCCCTTGCTCATTCTATGAAAGACAGTCAAACTTACACACAGATTTCTCACTTAAGCATGAAGTTGGTCTGTTCAATACATACCAACCAGGCTTCACTCTCCACTGCCTGGCAATATGCCCTTATTTTCTATGTGGGGCTATATAGGGCTGGCAAGTCAGAATGGCAAGATTCTATATTCTCTGCACAGACAAAAAGTGGTAACAGCTATAAAAGCAATAGAAAATTAAGACCAACGTATTTGAAGACTCAAGGCCTCATGAAATTCCAAACAATCAGATATTCTTTCATTTTACTTCTGAAAACAGAATGAGAAAATAGAACGATCTGTAGTTCCTGTTAACATTTCCCAAGTCCAGTAAGAAGCCCAATCCTGTAAACACATCTGAAGGTGTTCAGCTACTGCTCCTACTACTCAACTACCTCTAGTGACAACAGGCTACGCACATTTGTTGCATCTACCAGATCAAGGCCTAAGAAAAAACAGAAAATTTCCTAACAGCTTCATAATTAACATTTTGATAGTCTTTAATGCAGTGATTTCTGATGCAAATTGGCACCATGGAAAACCTGTATCAATGCTCTCAAAAGCATGCAGAAGAGGACTACTGCAGCACAGGAGCCTCATTTTTGGAGTTCCCAAATAATGTATGTAATTAATATGATAGTTATCCGTGTGTTACAAGATCTCCACACACCTGCGCCATATCATCCAAACAGTTGAATATATATTTCCGAGCCTCTTTTGATTTTATTCCTGTCTCCAACTCATGCTCTTCTGGGGTCTATAAAAGAAAGCAGTTGTTAATACAAAGATATCGCATACTGATAAAGAAAAAGCAGCACGAAAGAATTGAGGCAGGTGATCTTTTGCCTCTTTAAAACAAATCATGTGCCAGTAGGCCAAACCAAAACAGCCATGGCTTCTCATTTCCTTAGCTGGAAAGGTCGTTCATCACAAAGCCATATTAACAGCAGGATGTTATTTCTTAATTTCAAGGCTTCGTTAGGTAGTGCAGTAGGCCAGAAGAACTGAAGATTTCTGATTTAGGAAAAGAGGCTATAAATATTTTAAACCCCTCTTGTAAAAGAGGAAGAAAGGCAAAATTCCCTTCCTTCTGCTGCTCAGGTTTAAAGGCAAATCAAGTGTACATCTGACTCTTTCTTGTCCTCTGCCAATACATAAATAAATTTCTGTTAAACTAACACAGACTATCATGACATACTCCCTGTTTTACTTTTTGTATTGTCAGGAGGTGACATACTTCACCAAGACTGAGCAGGCCATAATAAGTAACCATTATCTCAATTATTTTAACACCCACTCTTTGCTGGTACTATCATGCACAGCTGCTATTGTTGAGTACCAGGAGGTCTGTACAGGTTCTGAAATGAAATACACAAATCAGCTATATTTGAATGGCATTTCACATCCAGTCTTCACTCAGAATGTTTTCACATCACACTAAAACTAGGTGTGAATTTATGTGAAGCCCTCAATGAACAAAAGAGAACTGAGAATTAAAAAGACAAGACAAACCTTTAGCCTCCAGAGAGGGTATCCCAAATTTGGATCTCTGTTAAAAAACCTGCTTGTTTTCGTTCCTGCACTGAGAAGATACTCTGCTGGAAGGCCTTGAGTTTGTGAAATATAACGGATCTAGGAAAGAAAATTAAAAAGAATGAGGACTCCAAATACAAAGAACTCATAGCTAATAGAGTAATTATCAGCCAGGTTTGTTCACAGCAAATAGGAAATAACGTGTAAATAAAGAATGCCCAGATAGTCCCTTTAATTTTGCACTTTCACCTATCTCAAGCATTTATAAAGAGACACCTAACTTTTTCAATCGTATTATCTGCAGAAATTTTAGGTTTTAAATACATCTTTCTTATGTTACAGAAATATTATTTGTCCAAGTGTATGTGAGCAGTCTGTAAGCTTTTGATATGTGGATAAAGTAACACCAACAGTCTAAGAAGTATGTATTTTGAGAGAAAAATACCACCACATACGTATCTATAATTAAACACGTAAGTATCCAAACAACATTGCTGTGGCTGGCTACATGTTCTCTAGGTACATGATTCGAGAATAATGTCATGGCGAAGCTCTCACTGACCAAGAAAGCAAGACCAAACCCACAGTACAATCAGGTTCTTACATTCTCAATAACATTTCATATACTACACACGTAACAAAAAAGTGGCTCAGAATTTTGGAAAATGCACCTGAATAGTTGTGATGGTATCAATAAGACATTAGTAAAGAGCTAACAAATAAAAAGGTATGCTCAAAAGGAAAGAAAATGGCAAGTTACGAAAAAACACAATAATAAGCTCTTTAAAATGTTCCAAATGTTGCCCAACTGCTAACGCTATTTGCTCTTAAGATGTACTGTGAGAAACGTGACATTCGTGACTTCAAAGAGGTCATGACTTTCAAAGAGGTCTACTTAAAAGTTTAAGAAAAAAACCTGGTAAGTCTGATTTATAAAATGAGGACTGGAAACACAGTGTTAACGTAACTAGGCTTTCTTGGAATTAACAGTTATAGGTCCTTTAGCATGTCACATTTCTTATTTGCAAAACTCCTGCTATGCCACTGTGCTGAAACAGATGAACATTGCTGGGCACTTAACTCACTGTTACAGCTTGTGATCCATGTGAATTTACTGACTCACTTTTCAATTATGCCAGTGTGGATCTCAGTGTCTGCAACTGAATATTTTTTGTATCTACACAAGAGTTCAGCTAAGAGTTCTGCTATTTTTATGAGACATAACTCTTACTTTACAGCCAAAGGGTGTTTCAAAAATAATTGTAAATCCCATCCCAACCTGTGAACTCATTCCTGGAGAGGTCATCTCACAAGACCTGCCTGAGCTTTTACTTGCTGCTGCAGAATCTCAGAAAACATGAATGCAAGTCATCCCCAGTTTCCGAGGTCAATTCAGATATCAAAGTCAACCACATGAAGTCACACCTTGTGCTGCCTCACAAAGGACTGCAAAATTCTGTCTATTAAGCAATGGAAAAAGCACCTCCTCCCCACCCACCTACATGACTAGATAAGGTTCTCAGAATTACACAAAAGTCAGTATGCAAAGAAACCTCCATGCTGTACCTCAGTTATTTTCTAACTTATTTCGCTCATTAAGGTATCATTGTGTTTTCTTTGGAAATTTACAGTGCTGGGAAAATGTAAGTTTTCAAACTTAGTAAGTTTTTGTGTATTTTATCACACAAGGAAAACTATACCAAACACTGAAACAAGATACCACCGTAAAAACCACAGTGGAAAAGTTACCCTCAAAAAAACTCTTATATAGACTTTTTCCCCTTTTATAGGCAACTGCCTAGCCCAGGTAATAATGCTAAGTATCCACAGAAAGAACTAATTAGTTCAAGATGCCTTTTCGGACTCTTGCCCTTGTATTTCAGAGACAGCTTGGGGCTCGCACTTTGCATTAAAAATGAGGGCTGCTGTAGGTATTAACAGGCCAGTAATGATAGGCTCGCTCTGTCTCCACACGGAAAAACTGCCCTCATGGTGAAATTACAGAGGGCGTTTCAAGTCAGGGCACACACCTCACTTCTGTTTTGACAAGAAGGTATTTCAACAGTTTTTGGGCTTGGAAGCCAGGGGTTAACCATAAATTGACTCTCTATATTGGATAACTACCTTCAACTCAAGTTAAAGCACAGAGAACTCCATGCTCTCCTGTACAACAACAGAGACAGGCAATGCGAGTATCTCTCGAGAGAAAATGAACTTAAGATGATAGATAACAGCTATTTGTACTAAATGAAATTTGATGTAGGATACACTGGGTTCAGAAGGTCCAAAGACAGATCAGTGTGGTTTCATATGAACATCCCCACATCTGCCTCATACTCTCACCTGATCGTACTCAGATGCTCCCGGATACAGAGGCCAGCCTAGAAACAGCTCCGCTATCACACAGCCCAGTGACCACATGTCAATAGCTTCACAGAATGGTAAACCCAGTATGATTTCAGGAGCTCTGTTGGGAAAAAGAAAGGAAAAAAAAAAAAAAAAAAAAGAAAAAGTAAAAACGTCCAACTCTGAAAGCATGCAGTTCTTTCCCATAAATCACTCTGGATAATGTCCCTCCTTTCCTCCAAGCACAAGTAAATCCATGTGAAATGAAGTGCTTCACTTTAAAGCAGAAGATGTTTCCTCAAGCGGTCTAACAGATCCCAACCTTTTTATCACTTAGCAGCACGGCTGGATTCGCTTTATTGACATGGTGCCCTCCAACTCCTAGGCGGCCTTTATGCAGCTGTAAGATGAAGTTACTCCTTCAGTAATCAGTTTAATTACACCTGACAGCATGTATGGTGTGAGACGTGTCTGAGACAGCACACAACCTACCCTAACAGAATTGGGAAGAAAAGTTCTGCGAAACGGCGCTCAGACTCTTCTTGAAGGTCTCAAGATCGCAGGTAACCAGCTGCAGAAGGCTGCCTATTCTCACGTGGAAAAGAACAGCATCTGCAGAGCCAGAAAAAGGAGCCCTTCAGAGAGCTGCTTGGGTTTTCACTCAGGGTTTCTTTGGAGAGTTTTGAGTTTAAAATGGATGGAGAGAACACAGCTGGAGACTGCGACTGCTTTGCAAGGTTGTGTTACAGGTTTCTGTGCACTGAACCACACCTAATGCAAAATTTATCTGTCTGGCCTAGCCTTTACAAGAAGGTGATGAAAAAAACTCAGACTCCAAAGCAGGGTTTGCTTCTGCAACAAGGTGGAATTTCGGGGAGATTTCTGTCGGAAACTGACTCAGAACACAAAAGGATGATTTAGTACAACTCTTCACCTACACACAGTTCTGAAACAAACCAATGCCCTTCTGTCAGGCTAAATTCTGGTCATATATTTGCATAGAGCATAAAACCAAAGTGCTGCAAAACCCATGTGAGATGGTGTGGGAATTTACTCTGGAAAGTACAGGAAGCTCAAAAACCTTGATCTTCTTCATGCATAACTAACACAAGCACAAAAGAAGACAGAAAAGTCCTAAACTCCAGGCTATCTATTTTCTGGTTGTGACTCCTGTAGCATGCCCCAGGACCTGCATGACATTTCTTGTGTTACAGTGTGGATATTTCAATTAAAAAAGGCTCCGAAACCAGTTCTGACCTTTCTACAAAACTCTAAAAGAAATACCTAGGGTTTGCATAATGAACAGGTACCAACAAATCTGACACTCACCTTCCTCCACTGTTCAGCCTGAACGTACCTCTCAACTGCTTGTACATGGCAAGAAGTGACTCTCTAATTAATCACCCTTTGTGTCGTGGTGACATAGATTCAGCTTTTGTTTTAGGTGACTACACAATTACCATTAGCCAGTCTCCAAAACAAATGCGTTCATCCCAGTTGCCCAGGCACAGTGCCCCTGAGAAAGCACAAGATCTATCAAAAAGATAGGCAGCTGAACCAGCTGGTTGCTGCAGTGGTCATACCTATTCTCTATCGTTCAGCTTTAACGCATGGAGGATCTTCAGTTATGTCTGAGCCCCTCAAAACCAGGGCCCTGCTATAGCTTCAGTAATCAGAATAATAGATTATCTAAGCTAAGACATTCCAACCCTTGCTCTACCTGACACTGACCTGTTTCTACCTTCTTGTTTGTCTATCCCTGGCAGCAGTCAATTTTGCAATGGTTTCGCATATGTAAAAATATAAAATTATTATGCAAGTATGATAGGTATCCAATATTTGAATGCTGAAGGTCCTCCTAAACATTTATATTTTGAAGAACTACACTAGAATAGATCCATCTTTCTATAGGCTAACAGCTGCAGACGAGAGGAACCCATTTCTCTAGTACTTTGGCCTTCACAAGCAGAGCAAGCATGATGTAGTTATTCACACAGGATTTTCAGAACCCTGTGTGCCATCAGTTTTCTAGTCATTGTCAACTGTATTGATTCTCTTGATTATCCTACTTATGCAGGTATTTCCCATCTAGATAGGATCGGCTCCAAACTTGTCATATAAGGAACACTGCACACATACGTCTCCTATGTTTGGGCTGGCAAACAAACTAAAATACAAGTGGCTTGTGGAGTAAGCAGAGCATGCTAGTCCTTCACATGTGCATTAAAAAAATCCCACTGATTCCAATGGGAAGAGAAGTCAGTGGCAACAAAAGCTGGATGTGACAGTTTGTTGGTCTTTACACACTGGAATAGCCTTAGGTATTCCAAAACTTCAATACCAAAATGACAGCAAGCTGAACTCTATGCATTTTATTCCCTGAAACTAAATAAACTAATTTCTCACAAGCCACCTGATTTCATTTTGATTGCAGGACAGAGCTGGTAAACGAGAATCTCTCTCATCCCCTTTTACACCACTATAATTAGTGGCCTTACGAGATGCGAGTTGAAACAGGACAACAGGCAGAGGTCACTTTCATAGCCGGTTTGTAGGGGATTAAAGTGATTTTACAATCTTAAGCTCTTTGAAATAGAAATCAACAACATTCTTTCTTTGCACACATGCTTGCCAAACTCTTAACTTCCAAAGTTGGCAAATATGCTCCAGCACTCTCAGAAGAGAGAAGACTCACAGCAGTTGCAGAAAAACTCAAGACTGACTTTCAGCATTTCAAAACACACCATGTTTACACCTGGGTCTTCAGCCCTCCCCCTTGTGAAGAACGAGGGTAATATGAAGCTTGTACAACTGCAACCAGCAATGCAAAGAATAACACGATCACCACTGAGAGCTGGATTAACAAGCAGAGTTAGATTTGGCAGCACACACTGCTGCTTCCCAGGCCAACATGACTGGGGCAGAAGTAGGTCATGTAGCCCAAAGTAGACGTAAGAAATACTACTGCACTCTGCAAGCTCCCTCAGACTGTTCAGTCCTTCAGCTTCAGTTTGCTAGGTGCCTCTACACTGACCCACAGGAAACACCAGGAGGTAGGGATCTGAGTAAGACTCACATGATGGCTGTACTTAGGTATGACTTACGACACAAGTAAACCTCGCTCTCTGAAGAGCAGGGGGATCGTTTTCACAGGGATCTTTCATTTCTGCAAGCTGTGTGCTTACTTCTATTGCTTATCCTCCCCAGGGAGGACAAAAGCATCCAAACCCTTCCACACCCAACAAAGCCAGCACATACTCTAGTTTTCAGGTCAGGAATTACTGCTAATAGATCTCAGGACTGCCACAGAAACTAGTCACTGCACAGAAGCATGACTGCCAGAGTTAGTCTACTCCTAGTCCATGCCTGGCTTCAGAGCTAAAGAATTCTTCACGGGAACTTCTACTTGTGCTTTAAGTCAACCATATTACAGCAGTAAAACTGCCCTTCTTGACCAGGGTTACAGGGCAGAGGCAGCAGTAACGCCTGTGGAGAGAGGGAACCTGCCTCAGCCTGAAGGCATTTGCCTGGACAAACCCAAGACTACATCCCAACTGGACGGTACTGCAGGAACCACACATCGTGACCGAGGCAAGTCATCCGGCTGCCAGAAGTACAGTCAGAACCTGGAGCGAGCAGGGCTGTTGGACAAGATGACCTCCAGCAGCGCCGAGCGTAATTAAGGAAGGTTTTTTCCTTCAGGGTGTGTGGGGGGTGCACGTACATATTTATATATATATATTAGAATATTCACCTTACAATACCTGAATTTGGATGGTTTAGATGTCTCTACAGGAGACAGAGATTACAAAAGTGCCAGTAACAGGTATTAAAAACAAAAAAGTGAACATGAACAAAAGTCTATTTCTAAAAGCTGAGAATTGAATGAAAAATTGGTCTATGCTGTTTTATTAAAACACATCAATGAAAAAACATTACAACATGGAACTCATCTGAACACTAATTTAATGTGAATATGGTTAAAGCAATCCAGTTCTCCCACAACAAGCTGGTTTCTACACTATCTCCATATGTTCCTAGACTATGCATTTTAGTAATCATCACTATTAAACTAATTACATATCACTAAATATTAGATTTCCACATCACAGCATTCTTTAACTTCAGTCAAGCAGACAGTCTTAAATGCTGTTTAATCTCAGGTTATTTGCCTTTCTGGCAGTGTCAGTCACCCCGCGTCAGGGAGGCGGAAGTGGCCTGGAGTTCAGCACTGCACACAAAGATGAAGCAAACAGCTTCCTTCCAAGCAGCCCCTTTAAGATACTAATCATCCCTTGCTGCTTCTGCCTCAGCCAAATCTGTTTTTTGCGATATCAGAAACTGGAAAGCACTATATGCCTCCTCAAACTGTTCTGCTCACGTGTGGCAAGTCAGATAGAGCAGATTCATGATCAGTGGTCACCTTTTTCAATGCAACAACAACAACAAAATTGATAATGTGTTTTAGACAGTGAGCATTTTGACAGAGCTACGGCACACAGAAGACAACTGCATTACAAAAAATAAGGATCAATAGTTTGGAATTGGAAAGACTGGTACCAACAAGCTGAGTGAAGATTATGAGGAATAGATTAAGAAAAGTCTGTATCACATGGAAGAAATAGCACAGAAAGCTGGTACTCTCTGTTGAGGAACAAAAAAAAAAAACCAAAACAACAACCCCAAAACAAAGGGGAGAGGGATACAGGGAGTATGAGGAACAAACAGAATGAGCCTACAACAAACCAGGGCTTTAAACTGAAGCTAGGAAGACGTGAAAGACATCAAACAGGGCAGACACACAGGGTGGGGTGGTGTCTCAAGTCCTCTGTCTCCCAGCTGGAAGGACTAGATACTAGTTAAGTTTTGCGTTGAGTGAGCTCACATTCCACTGAAAGCAACCCTGACAACACAACACAGCCTTTTTCATGTCCCTTTAATGCCAGAAGTTCTTTCTGCATCCATTTATTGAAGTCTACTGCTTCTTATATTGAAATACACACTATTAACAGAATGAAGCTGGAGGAATAAGAAAAAGCACAGCTTTCTTTAGCTACAGTTTCTTGACTTTTTAATATTTTTGCCCACAGTTTATTTTTAATTCTTAGACGGGAGTAGGCTAGAAGCCACTTCTACATTTTGCTAAGGGAAGCAGAGATCTAGCTCACTGTTGTTTTAAAAGAGCTGCAGGTCTCATGAAAGCTTGGCTTATCAAGGGTTGACATAGGAAGCCATGTGCTCATGAAGTGGATTCGGACAAAGATAGGACCACAAGAAACAAGACAAAAAGAAGGTGGCATGCCTTTGACTTCTCTCCCTTTTAAATGACCATGGCTAATGGACTAGTTTCAGATCATGGCAAACAATCCAAAATGCACTACTTAACTAACAGCATACTACTTCCCCAGCCTGCTACTTCACACGCTGTCACAAACTAGCGACAAGGTAAAATCAGCTTCCTGCACTAATCTGGGATAAAAGGTAGGTATGGGACTGCATAGTATGTCACACTCACAATGCAGAAGTTCTATTTATTTACATACAAATTTCAGAAATCTCCAGGAAACATGCTGGACAGTGGACAGGCTGATCATTTCCTCCCCCTCAACTGGGATTAGACCTAATGGCAGAAGAGTTAAGCTTTTGTGGAAGCAAACCCCTAGCACCCCATCAGTATCAGCTTTACTTTGCTCGCACAGCATATGAAAGTGAGCGCACTGTCAGCACTTACCTGTAATAGCGTGACTGCAAGTAAGTGGAGCACACTGCTTTAGACACGTGGCTGGCTGAACCAAAGTCTATCACCTTCACTCTGTAGGGCTGTCGTGCGGGATCCACCAACATGATGTTCTCTGGTTTCAAATCAGCATGTATCAGACCTAAGCTCTTTAGCTTCATCAAGGCAGTAGCCACTTGCTGCAGAATTGGCCGGATGTATTTCAGGGGCAACGGACTGAACTTATTTTGCTTTAAGAAATCATATAAGTTCTGTTCTAGCATCTCAAATACAAGGCATGTATGATTCTTGTGTTGAAAGCACTCATAGGAGCGAACAAAGTTATATTCGTCAGCATTCTCACTGCTCAAGCGAGAGAGGATGCTCACCTCTATCTGGCCCTGCCTAGCATAGGAAGGATGGTTTTTTAGGATTTTGATGGCTACAATCTCCTTCGTGCTACGTTTCCAGCATTTCGCCACCTGCCCAAACGTCCCTCGGCCCAGGAATTCCAAGACCTCGTAGCTGTTTGTCATAGAGCACAGGATCTCATGCTGGACCAGCTGATAATCTCCTTCACCACTGGAACTGCTGCTTTTAGTGGTTACCGTGGTGGTTGTGGCCGCAGCACCCACCGCAGGTCTGTTTTGCAGCATGAGAGGTGGATGTTCCTCAATTATCTGCACACTACCGTTGCTGTCAACCTCTTCACTTTTCCTTTTTAATCCACATTTTTGGTATGGTTCCAGTAAAGAAACGTTGCTCCTATGCGTTAGGGTTTGGCTGTTCTGGAAGGAGGCTGTGGCGCTGCTGCCTGTGCTGTCGGCTGCTGTAACCACAATGTGCTCAACCGAAGGAGCAGGGAGAAGGAGGTTCTGATCGTAAGCAGGGATGCTGAAACTGGCTACCTGATGAGAGGAGCTTGCTTGCCCTTGAGCTGCTGGGAGGTTTTTGCTGTGGGTATAATACTTGTCACTACTGCTCTGTCCTGAAACATCCCAGACAGAGGGCTCCACTTTTAGTTTCTTGGCACTGCAGAAGGCACTCGAGGATACTGACGGAGGGGAGAACACCTGCAGCTGTGAGGCCATACCTGAAAAGGGAGAGAAAGAACACATTAGGACTGCTTAGCAGCAGCAGGCTGTCACAGGATGGGCTCCTCCATCGCACAAAAACCAGAATGACAAGTATTTTTCTAAGCACCGTGTGGTGCCTGCCTCCCAGGAAAGTAACCTTTTAAACAGTGGATCCCACGGGCACCCACGGAGCAAGGCTCTCCGGCTCTCTCGCTGCCCACGGCACCGGCAGCAGGCCGCTCGTTATCTGGCTTGCCAAGATAAGGAAAGGAAATCCCGGCACGAGACGGGAAAACGGTGCTGAAGGACGGGAGGCAGCACGGAAGTGCCGAAGCTCGGAGGGAATTCCACTGGCTCTCCCTGCCCGCCGCCCCCGGGCCTGTGCCCCCCAGCGTTGCCATAGCAGGGCGGGCGGGAGCCCCGCGCCTTCCCCCGGGGAACGGGACGGACGGGCCGAGGCCGCGGGGCTGCCCCCGCGGGCAGCGCCGGGAAGCGCCGCCCGGGGGTGCGGGGCCGCCGCGCTCCGCTCCGCCGCCACCACCGCCCACCTCCCGGAAAGTTTTTGGGGCGAGGCGGGCGGGGGCGGTGGCAGCCCTCCGGGCCGGCGGAGCGCCGGTGCGGTGGG
>JAVJGJ010000035.1:7069584-7094187 GCA_035590215.1 Microhierax caerulescens | reverse complement strand
AAAATTTTTTTTCTTTTTAAAATTTTAAAAAAAAAAAAAAAAAAAAAAAAAAAACCCAACAAAAAAAAACCCCAAACAAAAAAAAACCAAAACCCAAAACCCAAACAGTTCAGAGCCTCCAGGACTCTGCTACTTACCTCACATTAAGAGGAACAGTGCAGTGAAGAGAGAAGTATTTTAGTTCTTGGCTCCCTTTACATGTGATTTATGTTTTGTGTCTCATAGAGGGGTTTTGATAGTGGCTTCATGTAACAGGTGAGCGGAGCTCTGCTGTGTCAGAGGTGGGCGGACAGGGTACATTGTGCTTACTGGCACCAGCATGCTGCTTTTGCAAGAGAAAGAAGTATATTTTCTAGTTGAAATGTGTTACTAATCATGGATCGCCCTCTCTGAAGTTCTTCCCTCTGCTCCCTGTGGCCAGGGTGACTGTAAGAAAACACAGGATCATGCAGCTTGTGTACGATGTGTTTGTGTGAGTTTTGTAGCCTGCATCGCTTCGGCCGTGCCACTGAGCTGTTGGTCCTTGGCACTCACACCAAATAATGGAAGAATTGCTGTTTAGATAATTAACCTGTATGCAATATTTAATTTTTGCTCATACTGATTTCTACCATTTGTTACTTCGTAACTGGAATGGGTATTTAAAGTGTGTTTTCTGTGCTTATTTATGTGCACTACTGTCATCCTGTCCCCACAACACAATACACAAGATGGTATAGTACTACGTGACTAAACTTTTACAGTTTTTAAAGTTATCCTGGTCAGCTCGGGACTTGTTTTTTGAAGAGCATGTTGAGGGCACTCGCATCTGCTGTATTGAAAGTTACGGAGAGTTGGACTTTGTACAGTGTCACGAAGAGTTTCCATGTCACAGCCATGTTTTACACGGTGGCAAAGCCCTGGAGAAGGCTCCTTGGCTGAAGGTTGAGGTGTGTAGGTTGCTGTAACGGGGTTTTATGGTGCTCCGTAAAGAGTGGCATTGTTAGCCCTGTTCTATAAGATTTCTTGTAATTATTAATTTCTTTTAATGACTGTATTGTACCTTTAAATTGCAATATGCCTTCCATGCCAGTGAAACGCTGCTGTCACTGAACAACAGGTTTTCATTTTATTTCTGATTTTCCTAATAAAAATGTGAATCATTCCTGGTTGTTTCTGGAGTACTTGTTCACTCAACTGTGAAGTTGGGGGTGGAGTTGTCGGATCACTACCGTGGATCCAGATGGGATCTGGATCAGGATGGGACTTTGAGCTTCTAGCCTCTTATCCAGGCCCCTTTCTTGATGAATGAATAGGTCAGCAGTCTTAGAGAACTTGTAAATATTTCAGTAGATCTTAAAAGAAATTACTTATTTTGAAACTAAACCACACCCATAGCTCGAATGCTGTTAAGTATCCTGGGAAAAGGAAGCCAAAACCCCGGGAGGCAAAGCTCGCCTGCAGAGGAGCAGCAGCAGCAGCAGAGGAGCAGCAGCAGCAGCAGCGGAGCAGCAGCAGCAGCAGCAGAGGAGCAGCAGCAGCAGCAGAGGAGCAGCAGCAGCAGCAGAGGAGCAGCAGCAGCAGCGGAGCAGCAGCAGCCGTGTCCCTGCCTGCTGCCACTGGGAGACGGGCGCCGTGCGCCGTGGGAGCCTTGCGCTCTGACTCCGAGGGGAAGCTGAGAGTGGCTGCCCGAGCCAGGTGGGGAGGTAAGGCCTGCTGTGGGAGGGAAAAACGCTTTCTTTGCTGCAGGTGAGAGTGTTCAGACTGAATGCTTCAAGGAAGGAGGCTGTAGCTTGGGGTGGTTGGGTTTCCCAAAACGCAGGCTTGTGATGACTTCCAGTTATCTCCCGTTTGGGTGAGAAGTTAGCAGAGTGAAGGTATTTGAATACTGGGCAGCCCACAGCTGCAGCCTGCCGTGGCAGGGCCGGGCTGGGGGGCTGTGAAGGACCCCCACCGCGTTCGCTCCTGGGGGCAGTGCTGACAGGGAAGGTGCTGTTGGCTGCTGTGTCCGTGTGGGTCTGCAGGTCCTGCCTTGCTCCACACCGGTAGGGAGGGATGAGTTTTAACCATCATTATCAAAAAGAAAGCTCGTACTGCTTATTGGGTAAAAACAGTTGCTTTGACATGTAAGACAGAATGTGGCCTTTGCCTCCCGAACTCCCAATATCATTTGGACTACTTTGGTTTGCTGGACAATGCTGCAAGAAACCCAGAATTTTGCCTGTGTTCTTGTTGCTTCTCCCATTGCTTTCTTGGCAACAAACTAGTTAAAATGTCCTCAGAGATTCTGGGACCTTGCCAACACCAGGCAGCAAGCAAAGTCTATTTGTCAAAAGCTTCATGGAAGTTTGTTGTTTTGTGTAAAGAAAAAGTCTCCATCAGCATGTTGTTCATTTCCCTCTCCTGGATTAGATGCTTGTGCCTCTGCTGTCCTGGGCACGGCGAGACTGCCCCAGCAGCCCGGGGCATACAGGCTTCTGCCCGCACCCAGGGCTGCGGGTGCTGAGTGCGGCACCTGGACAAGGTGAGCTGGGCTGGAATTAGCTAAACTGGAATTAGCAGCTGGAAGAGGGAAGGGGGCTGGATCAGGAAGCAATGCCTCCAGATAAAGTTGCCCACCGCTTTACGTTGAAAGATCCTGCTTTCAGTTCCTTATGACTTTGTCAAATGTAGAAATGGTTTTGCTGAAGCTTTCAGTGTTGGGTCGCTCCTTCTGGCTGAACCTTGTTTTGGTAATACTCGGAAAAAATAGACAATACTCTTGGGGTTTTTCTCCTCAGGATGCATTAGGGGATAATGCTTTAGCTGAGGCGCTCCCCCTGCCGCCTTTAAGTAGCTTACCTGAGAAGTTCTGATGGGTTTTATATACTTGCAATTCTTGAAGCATGCCTTTTGCTCCTTTGTGAAAACCTCCCTGAATCTGGGTCACTGTGAGACTTTGAAACATCGCAGTTTGCGCTTGTTCGGAAGAGACCTTGAGTACAGTACCTGAAGTCTCTGCAGACCGCACACAATGATGTGCAGCCTTGAGATGCTGGGGGAATGGAGGCAGGACTTCGCTTCCGATCGATGCTGTGTGTCATTTTGGTCAGGAGAGAGATGAGATGTTGTCCAGCTCCTCTCACCTTGCATCTGGCAGCCCGGGAGGAAGGGGCTGCTGGAACCCGGAGGGTAAAAGTGAGGCCGTAGGGATGCCCATGGAGAAACAGGAGTAGGGATGAACTGAGACTTGAGCGTGAAGCAACTGAGGTGGGAGGAAAGAGACTTGGACAAAGCCATGGCACTAAGCCCCTCGGTCCCTGTAAACCAAAGGATGCTCGAGTGAATGCACCTGCTCTAGTCATGGGTAAAAGAAGCAAATGCAGGAATTAAACTGGATGTTGGATTTTGAGCCAAGACTTACTTATCACATTGTCACTTAAAAAGAAGCTCAAACTGCCCTCTCCATACTTGCAGATGGAGAATTTTGGGGCTGCCATGTCCTCTTCCAGCAGGAGCTGGAGCGATCAGAACCCCGAGCTGTTCTACAGGAGGGCTTCTCCCCATGTTTCTGTGAAATTGCTAATGCATGTTGCTGAGAAAGTCCGAGCTATTGTGCACCCCAGCCAACTCACAAAAGTGATTAATGGGAATTCCCAAGTGAGAGAGAAACTACCTTGGGATCTGCAGCGGCGGGGTGCGAAGATGGCGGTGACATTTGCCTAGGTATTTATGGGTCTTCCTTTGTGTCTCTCACCTCTCCCACTGGCCTTGCTTGGCTGGTCACTGGTACCCAGCGCATCCCCCAGCCACCCGCACCACTGACCCTGCACGTAGCCATGGGAGCGTGACTTTGCCGAATGCCTTGGTGAAGTCTTACTGCAGTCAGCATCAAACTTCTCATCCGCTTCTCTGTCTCAGGGTTTATAAAATTCCTTATCTCAGTATCCTGGGCACTCAGCTTGCTCCCTTAGATGAGAATCAAAACCATGAAGGATGGGCCGTGCAAAAAGCGCTGCCCCGCTGATGTGGCTTTATAGACCCCTCGGTGCATTTTACATGGGGAAGGGATGAAATCGGTGTGGGAGACGGGTCACTCGTCCCTCCATCCTTGAGTTATTTCTCCAAAACACGTGCACGTGGGGGGCTTCTGTCGGTTTTCAGGAGAACTTGGACAACTGAGAGAGGCTATAGTCCTTTGCAGAAGGTGAAGCTGGGCTTTTCATTGATTTAACTTGGAGAAATGCTGTTCTGTTTCTTCTGGAGACTGCAGGCAGAACTCCACACGTAGGTAACATGCAGAAGAGATTCTGTATCACTAGCAAAAAATCATGAATGTTTGTCATTATTAATTTTAATTTGGTTTTCTTGTTGTATTTCTCTGAAATCTAGCCATACAAGTGGGCTTGTTCTTACTCAAAGTTTCTGCAGTAGTACTTAGTGCTGCAGACTCATCAAGTGAACATTTGTTTTAAAACACATTTCCATTCCTTATTCTAAAGATCTCTCTGTTCCTCTTAGGTGATTCAAAGGGTTATTTTTGAGAAATTAGCATTTGGCATTATTTTAAAGTAACGGTGATGGCTCTTTCAGAGTGATCGGCAGCCCTTTGTCTTTTAGCAACCGGATACAGAAACCCTGGCTATTCTGTACCTGATCTGCAAGAGAACACAGAGGGGGAATACGTGTAACAGCCGAGTTACAATCAGGGAGAGAAACAGCTTTGGTACAACTAGGCTGAAGTCTGTGCAAAATGTGAGGTACTTGAAAGATCAGGGTTGTGATTCCCATGTAGTTTTGGGGGTTTTCAGGAGCTGGTTTTAGTTCAGTTTTGTTTAGTTTTCCCCACTTTGCAAGTGGAGGAAAACGGATGGCCTTCGAGAGGTTTGCTCTCTGCATCCTGCTCCCACTTTGGAATGCCCCGCGCTTTGTCCTGTGGGCATCGTCGGAGTACCTCTAATTGTTACCGAGAGTGAGGTGAATTAGGCTGGCGTAATTAATTTGATTTCTAGAGCCCACTGGAGCCAGATTTGACCCCCTCTGCTGGCACAAGCTACCAGACATGTGGAGCTGTGGCTGGAAGAGCTGACCTGAAGCGCGCTGGTGGGTTTTTCTCTGCTCAGAAGCGATCGTGCAGTTCAGGGGGGTAGCACGTGCTCAGCATCTCTCTGCAGTATTCTTCCAAAACATTTTGCACTTAACGTGGTGAACAGACCATGTTATAAGTATGAAGGGAAACTGTGGATTTTGCATGTTGGTTCAGGGACTCTCCCAGTCGCGGCATATTCTGAGCCTGAAGCCTCACCCCGGCAGCAAAGTGCAGCCCCCGGGCGGGTGGGTGCTCAGCACAGCCCCCTCGCTCACCCCCCTGGACCGCGGCCCGGCAGTGCCACGCTGCTGGCAACGGCTGGACGTGGTGTTTGAAGAAGTCGGATGTCGGGGTGCTTGGCTCTGCTCTCCAGCATCTGCCTACCCTCGAGGCGCGAGGCAGGGCGAGCACCAGCCCCAGGCACCCGGCACAGCCCCGCTCCTGCCCGGGGCTCCCGCCAGCTCGCTGCCACCCTCCCTTGCTGCGGGAGCACGTGCGGTGCCTGTGGTTTAAAAAGGAGGTGCTAGAGCCCCAGGTTGTCTGTTTTGTTTTGTTATTTGACCACGATATCTGTTACGTACTAATTTCCTTTAAGACTTGTGATGAAGTCAGTAAACCACAGCCCGCCGCGAGCGCTCCCCAGGCTGGTGCTTTCCACCGCGGCGCACGCTTGACATGTCCCAGGTTTGGCAGGGCAGTCACGCTCGGTCTCCGGCAACATGGACCAAAGGGAGATTCTGCTGCAAAACCTGGAAAAGGCCCAAGGCAAGAAGCTGAACCGAGAAGAGTTTGTGGACGAGTTTTTGGTAAGTTCACTTCAGGCACAGCTCTGTTTCGGTTGATTTTCAAGGGAACTGCTCAGTCACTTCTCCAACGGGGACGTGATTTGCACGTGGCAATAAGATTTTCCATTAATTTTACAGCAGAAGGAGACACAGGAGTTAACTGGGGTAAAAGGAATATAGAGACAGAAAAGCAATAGTTTGCATTCAAAGTAAAGCTGTTTACTTTTTAAAAAACTGCCCGAGAGCTTCCTGTTTTCTACTTTGTGAATGCACTTGTCAGGACAGTGTCACAGTTTCACACTGGTAACGCGGCCAGGGGTGCGGTGAGGAGCACGGAGCTGCTGCCCCTTCTCCCCGCTGCAGCTGTTCTGCCCGTGATGCGCGTGTTCCTGCCGGGGTCCGCCGGCCGCGCCGCGGGGAGCGGGCTCGCAGCAAGGCTCGCGGTGCACGTGCCGCTCCTCTGCCTCCCGTCGGCACGGGGCACCTTGGCCCAGGAGCGAGGCGGCAGTGATCTGGGCAGCGGAACTCCAGCCCGCAGCGCTGCGCTGGGCTACGTGCAAGGGCTCGTGCATCCACCCGCAGCGGGAGAGTGTGCCCTATGCCCAGCAGTGCTTCTGGCCCCTCCTGGAAATCAATTTCTCGTTCCCTCAAGGCAAAACTAGGAAAAAAAGCTGATGGCTGTCACCTTCCCCTGCATTCTGCAGTGTCTAGCTGGTTGAGCGTGCAGTGCTGTGATCTGTGCGCTCTCTGACATCTTTTTATTTGCTTGGGTGGCAGGGGTGAGTCCTAGATGGCAATCCACTGTCTCACCGTTAAAGCTGATGGCTGGTGATGGCTGCTGACGTACCGGCTGGAGGAGGGCTGCTCTGGCAGGCTCTCTGGGTTGCTCCGAGAAGCAAAGGCATTGCCCACCTTTAGCAGACATAGGGAAGGATAAAACTGGTGCATCTGTAAGATCTGAAATGTCTCAAACACCAGAATAACCACTGACCCCAAGCCACCTCCCCAGACAAGGGTAGCATCAGACAGTGGTCTCTGAGGAAGGTACAGGGCTTCCTTAGGAGTCCCCACGAGATCCAGCCCTGCTTTGTCATACCAGTGAAGACTGGCACTTCAAACACTTGGGAAAAGATTAGCACTTGGTTTCCAGGTGTTTGGGTCGAAGCGAAGTGATTAATCTGAGCCTGCAGCGACAGTCTGTTGTTCCACGGAACAAAGCGCTGTCACAAGCTGCTGAATTTCCCCCTCCGCTGTGCCGGGGTTGCACTGCTGCAGAGCCCTGCTGCACGGGGAAATTTTAGCAGCCAAATGCACCGTCAATTTTCTGAGCAAAACAGCAGGTAGAAGCGGTCAAGGCTGTGTTTCCTCTCGTACTGGGAAGCAATCTTCCCAGGATGGCCTGAGTTGCCGGCCACTTTTGCAAGTGCAGAAGCCTTAACAGGCGATTGTGATGGCATGCATTTCTGAACTTGGTAGAAATGTTTGATGCAATTTCTCCATCCTAATGCCTCCCCTCTCTTTGTGTGAACAAGCATTTGTACCTGCAAATTGTGGTGGTGTTACTGGAAATGGCAGTTTTTTTTGTCAGAGTCCCCTTTTTCTGTTTGTGCAGTCTCACAGCCGGAGTTTGATCCTTGCTGTTCTCACTTGCTTTCTCATGCATGGACATTTCCCAAGCAGTTTTATGTCAGTTTATGCAGGGGCAGAAAAGTAAGGTGATTCAGAGCCTCAGCCATGACAAGACTGGTTTCAGTACTAAGTGATGCCACTTCCATGAAAGCTCACACTGGAAGCTGGGGTTGTCTTGGAAGGAGGCACAGGAGGATGCAACCAACGCCAGAAGAGCTCAGAAGGTTACAGGGATGTGTAGTCTACAAAAATCATCCTGATCCCACAACTTCTATCACACTGTGCCTGCCTCTGTGTTCTTGATGAATAGGGAATGGACACATGGACTGTCCTGGCCCTCCTGTACCTTATTCCTGACTCATTCCACCCAGGTCAGTGAGGTGCAACTCCTGAGGTACAGTGGCTAAGGAGCAGCAGAATTTAGGGTTTAAAAATTGCAGTTTAATGTTAAAAATATTAGCTCTGACTCAGATCTGAATTAGAATATTTGTGCACAGAAATACTGCAGAGGTGAGGTACACGTTGCCGTTATACACCTTTTATCTGCAGTATTGCTAAAGGGCTGCTTGGCTTCGTTAGGTACGTACAAGCTACAAAGCCCTCCAGCTCCTGGTGTGGCCTTTTGGCAAATATCTTCATCCTGTGGCTTTATGCACGCTGGGCCTGGAGGGTGGCATGTCCCAGCAGCTGCTCGTCTAGAGCAGGCTGCAGTCAAGGGGAGTTTCGCAGCTCTCCTGCAGCTGCGAATACATCAGCTCTGCAGCAAGGAAGGACAGGGGACAGGATTCTCAAACTGGATGAGAACTTTTGGGAGAGCTGAAATGCAGATGCCTATGAGCTCCCGTGGGCACGCCATGGATGAGCACCCAAAAGTGGGGGCCCTGAATCTGCCAGGACTGTGTGATTCTGGCTCACCTGCTTCACGCCAGAGCCGCGGCTGCGAGCTCTTGAGCATGCCAGGTGGGTGTTTGCCTGTTTGCCGGTAGCAGCAGGAGAGCTGGTGTAACCCCCAGCATAACCACTTTGGCCACGGCGCTGTTTTGGTTTGGTGAGCCCAAGACCAGCAGCCGCTTCCCCCATGCCTTGAGCGGCCGAGCCACCATTCCCACCTGCTGTTAGCAGCTCCGCTGTGTCACCGTGATGTGCACAGGAGCATGAAGAACCCTCTTACGTTGCAGCTCAGTGTGCCTGTGGTTTCTTCCCTTGGCTCTTCCCCGCCGTACACCTTTATTTCACAAAGGCACGTGATCCTGAGGCTCTCCTGTGTCAGCCCAGTTCTCTGCACCCCACCTGTGATGTCCAAGAGCAGGGCTGTGAAGCTTGGCTCCAGGGTGGTGGGAAAGGGAAAGACAGACTTGCCCTTGGGAGTGTCCAGCCATAGAGATGCTGACTAGAGAAATGGCCTTTTGTTTTAACTACAAAGCACCCCTTGATGGCAAAAAAAGTGGTTAGGTAGACAAAAAATTACGAAAAGGAAAATACAGCAAGAATGGTGCTTTCAAAGTTGATGGTAATGAACGGTGTGCGTTACTTAGAAGCTGATGTCAGTGAAATAAAATTCTATGCTTTGGCAGGAAAAGGATGCTTGAACTCTCCAGGAGTGCTGCAGCTTTATCCTGGAAATGAAGGAGAAGAGAGATTCATACCCCTAAGGGTCTATCCCAGGACTCCTCCTTCTTTCTCTTTCATCAGTGCGGGTAGCTACTTTGCTCCGATTGCTTGTGCTCCTTCAGTGGCTTGAGCGTTGCAGTTTGCAGCTACAGATGGGGGCATCTTTACCAAAGTGAGGAAAATCAATTGATTTATGTCTTTTCTTAGACAGTTTGTTAAAGGTGATTTAACGTTGTTACTCCTCTTATCTGGGTGACATTTATACCGAGAATGATTCCCCTGTGTCTCACTTATTTGTAAGGGCGATGCTTTGTGTGCTGTATAAATGCATCATTTCATTTCAGAAGCCTACGTGCCTGAGCCTCGTGTGGGCACTGCCTCAGCACACACTTTCCATTCTTCAGGAGCCTGTGCTGGGGCTCTCGGGTGGCTTCTGTCTCTGTTCTTTTCTTGCTCTGAGTACCTTGAGAAAAACCACTCAGGAAAGAATTAATGGTGCAGACCTTGCCTTGTGGTAGTGAACCTGACCCCTAGAGACCTTCACACGTACTCTCTCTAGTAGTGCGTCGCAAGAAACACATCTGCTGTAATTTGTTCCATTCTTTTATCACAGAAGCTGAAAAGGCAGTCAACAAAGTACAGATCGGATAAAATCTACCCTACAGCAGCATCTGAGCAACCAGAGAACATCAAGAAGAACAGATACAAGGACATCTTACCATGTAGGTTGGAAATAGCAAATGTTCCTGTTCCAGCTTTTTTTTTCCTAGCTCGAGTCTGTTCCCATCCTCCAGTATCTGCCTGCACAGTTGCTTGCGTGTGAGGATACAGCTGGCTGTTAGTTGGCCTTGAATTCTGCTGTTCAGTTTTAAGGCTTTGACTGTTGCAGTGCATGCTCTGGAAGACTCTGGCATGCATTTTCTACAGACAGAACTTCGGTTCAGAAGGAAACACGTCCTCTAATAATTATCCTTGCAAGCTTTCAGGGTAGCATTGCAGCCACTTGTTTTCCAAGGCCTTGTAGAGAACGGCTGTGGACAAAGGTGCCTCCGTGACATACAAAGCAGACTACAGGCAAAAACTGGGGTGGCTTGTCCTGGCTTGATGCAGTAGTCTCCAACGGAAAGTCTGTCCTAGGATCAGAGCAGATTGTCCCTTTCATCCATTCTAGCTTGAATAAAGAAGAAAAAATCTAAACCCGCAGACCTCATCTGAGCCTGTAAGGCGGAGTGCAGGGTGATTTTAGGCTTGGCTTGCTCAGTGGTCAGAGACTGGTGTTGCACTGGGCTAGTGGCAGCATCTGCAGCTCTTGCCTAAGCCCTCAGAGTGGAGGCAGCGGCAGCTCGGCGCAGGGCTGTCGGTAGGCGCCGGAGGAGGCGTTAGCTGCTTGCACAGCCACTCATCTGCTCTGGGACGAGCTCTCCGACAACACGCGCTCCTCCAAAGCACCTTGCTTTGGTCTGCAAAGCTGCAGTCTGAGGAGCTCAGCTACCATGAAAGACAAACAGTAACTGCTGCTGCTTCTGCTTTTGTGCCTGCAGTTGACCACAGCAGAGTGGAGTTGTCCCTGATTACATCAGATGCAGATTCTTGTTACATCAATGCCAACTTCATCAAGGTATTGCTTCCTTCGTGGCATTTTACCGTGCAAAGGTGCTTGTGGTAGCCGTTAGTGCTACCTGGTCGAGTTGTGACAGTGGGAGCAGGTCCTGTGGCTCTGGTGAGCGAATGGACCGTGCGTAGTTTCTGGGCCGTGCTCAGGGATAACCGATGCAACGACGCGCGCACTCAGCGAGCTCTTCAAAAACACCCCTTGCAGGAGAGAGGCACCGGGCCACAGGGCGAGGGACGTGTGCTCACGCTGGGGTGGGTCGTGGAACAGTTTGTGGCTCGCAGCCCCCACTTCCTTGGTGTCACTGCCTTCAGTGGGTGACAGTGGCGCAAAGCTGCCTGCGGCCAGAGTCGCGGCGCACAGGCAGGAAGCCTCGCGGTGCAGCACCGCCGAGCCCCGCTGCAGCCGCCGCGGCCGGGCAGGCCGGCTCTCCAGCAGGAGCTCCGTGTGTTCCGGGGCTCTGCTGTGCTGACGGCCCTTCCCTGACACATGGAAGGTTTCCTTCGTTCTGCGCCGCAGCGCACGAGGGCTCTGCAGAACAGACCTTCACAGGGGGACCACGCTTTGCCCTTCGGCCGGCGGACACAACGTGCCCAGGGCCACGCTGCAGAGCTGGGCCGGCTGCTGCAGCAGCAACAATGCGCAGCTCCCAAATGCACTGCAAGAACTGGTGGCCTCTGGGAGCAGGTGTCACCTCAAGCCCAGCTCCCTGGCTTGGGTCTGCCTTTGGGAGGCTTGCACACCGCTGGTTTCTGGTTGCTTAATTTAATGTAGGCGCCTAAACTTTAACTACGTAAACCCCCTTCTAAATCCTTAATGAGCTCAATGAATAGAAGTAAGATTCAGAATAAGGAATGACTTTATTTCTGCTAGTGAACTATGCAAAGATGTCTCCGTGTCTGATTTAAATGCTGTTTTTAGGGTGTCTACGGGCCAAGAGCATACATTGCAACGCAGGGTCCTCTCCCCACGACTGTCATTGACTTTTGGAGGATGATTTGGGAGTATGAAGTCCTGGTAAGGTGCAGATTTATACACCTTTCCTTTTTTTTTTTTTTAAAGTTGTCTGTACAGCCAGCCAGAAGTCCTCTTTGACTAAGCAGAGAGTGGGAGTGTCAGGGCTTTACTCCAGATGTTGCATGTGCCCCGCATCCTTCCTGCGAGCCTCCTCCCTGCTGGTGCTGAGGCAGGTCTGCTCCTGGCTGCCTCCGCAGCTGGGCTCTGCACCAGGCTGTCCGTGTCGTCCCGGGTTTGATCTGCCTGGCGGTCTGGAACGCTGGCGGAGGCAGCCCGCAGAGCTTCCTCGCTGCTGATAAGTACCCACAAGTGATGAGTTTGATTTGCTGTCTGGATGAGACACTCGTGTTCAGACTTTCCTAATGAACGTTCTTTCTGCAGGTTGTGGTCATGGCTTGCATGGAGTTTGAAATGGGAAAGGTGAGTAATGTGTCAGAGGTGGCCTTCGCTGTGACAGTGCCAGGCAGGGAGGAGGTTTTCATTAATTTCATTAGGGCATTTCTGGCTGATATGAGCTGTTCCCTGGGGCTCCAGCTGCAGATTCTTCCAGCAGCGTATCTGGCTTCTTTGGGAGGGGAGAACCCCGCGATGGTGGCTCCAGGGAAGGGGAGGCTGGAGCTGGCTGGCCGTGAGAGCCCGGCCTCCGCTGAGCACGAGTTTTGTCTCGCCAAGTAAGACAGGTGACAGTGTGGGTGGGCCAGTGGTGAGTAACCAGACGTGTCCTGCTTCTGGCAACAGAAAAAATGTGAGCGGTACTGGGCAGAGGTGGACGGCTCTCCCCTCCAGTGTGGCCCTTTCTCCGTCACCTGTGTGAGTACAGCTGCAAGCACTGGGTCACATCATGTGCACTGGAAACTCGTGTCATCCGCAGAAAATGTGACTAACTTCTTCTTCTGCAGGAAGCTGAAGAGAAGAAAAATGAGTATGTGATTAGGACTTTAAAGGTGGCCCTGAATGAGGTAAGTAGGAAAGGCCAGGGCAGGAAATGCATCCTGGCTTGCTTTGCTATGTAAATGATATATTAAAATATGGCACACTTTGTGCAGAAAATTTTATGCTGCTCAGCCTCCTACGTTAGATTTGGCAGTACCTAAAGGAACAAAGAAAGTAAAAAATTAATTACCTCGAACATCAATTTCTGAAGCTGTTTGCCAGCTATGGCAGGTCAGACCCTGGGTAAGTAGGGTCAGCAGGTAACATCAGGAAACGTACAAAATGGCAATGCTGCTTTTACAGCGAGCCCAGCCGCTGACCTTTGCGCGCCTTTGCTGACCTTCCAACCTCTGACCTTTGCCTACCAATGCAGACGGGAGCTGGATGCGCCTGCAGCTCGCCAGCTTCTCGTGCCGTGCCGCCACCCCAGTTTGTGCCCACAGGAGCTGCGGCGGCAGCCCCTCGGTGGTGCGCGGCCGCCCCAGCTCCGGCCAGCGCTCTTCTCCCCTTGCAGAGCATCCGCACCATCTACCAGTTCCACTATAAAAACTGGCCAGACCACGACGTCCCCTTGTCCATTGACCCTATCCTGGACCTCATCAGTGAGATTCGCTGCTACCAGCCGGATGACAGCGTCCCCATCTGCATCCACTGCAGGTGGGTGAGCCGGTCACCGGTGGGGGAAGGGCTGCCAAACCCAGACCCCACACTCTCGCTTCTCGAGCGGCCGTGCGGGCGGTGGAAGCTGCCGCAAACCCGTGGCCAGGCTGCTCCCATAGGAAGTCTGAAGGCAAAGGTGTCTGCTGGGGACAGCAAGCACAGCCGGGTGGCAGGAACGGGGACGGGCAGCAGCAAGCCAGCGGTAGCACATGCAGTTAAGAGACCACCGCTGCTCTCGGGCACGTCCACATGCGGGCTGGTCGCCACGGGAGGACTGGGAGCTGTTTGCAGGAGCACAGATGTGCCTGCCAGCCCGCAGCAGAGCTGTGGGCAGCTGGAGCCTGGTGTGGGGTGGGTGAGGTTGCAGCAGGGCTGGCCGGTGGGTCTGCACCTCTCGCAGTGTGGGGCGGGAGGGTCACAGGGGGCTGCAGACCTTTTTCGAGTACCCTTGTCAGAAAATACAGCGTGCCCATCCTCTGACCTCTGCTAGCAACGCTGCTGTGGCTGTCATTGCAGTGCTGGCTGCGGGAGAACAGGCGTCCTCTGTGCCATCGACTACACCCAGAAGCTGCTGAGGGACGGGGTGAGTGTCCGCCCGCGCTGCGCTTCGCACGGCGCCGCAGGCAGCAGCGCTGCATCTCTCTGCGGCTCCCTCACCTTCTGTCTCCTCTGACCCCGCTGCATGCAGATGTCCTTCAGACAACAGCCACGAATGAGAACTCCCCGCAGCCTGACTGGAGAACAGCGGTGGCCAAACCGCTGACCTCCCGCTCCCAGCTGGTGCTGCTCCTCCCTCTTTAGGCTCTGCATCATGCATGCACTGCTCGTTGTCATTGCTCCCCTCCCCATCCTGATGCTTGTACTGATGGGGCGGAATCCTCCCTCCCGTTGCTCCTTCTGGCAGGACCTTCAGGTCACTGTGCTGGGCTCTGCACTGGCCTTCAGTCTTCAATACGGCTTAACTCGATGTCTCTCTGCACTTAAGCATCGGACGTCCAGTGTTTCCTAACTAACACCTTGCTTTACTCTGACTCTTTAATAGAAATCTGTGAGGTAATCCCTGGCCCTGGGGAAGGTTGCTGGGACTTGGAGGAGTGGCTGCTTTCTGCACCACAGTACCCCTGAACCCACTGATCTGGGAAATCAGTGTCTGGTCCTTTCATGCTATTCGCAGCTGTTACCAATGCTTGTTATAAAAAGGGTATTTTCTGTGGGAGGCAAGACAGGAGGGAGGAGGCAAGCTGGTCTATAATAAAAAAATAATAATACTTTAAGCAGTTCCTTTGTTAAAAGTTCTTGCGGTAACAGGGCTGAATTCTGGACACTGCTCTAAACTGCATCATGACTTGGAAGCTGCTTGGAATTAGACCTGTCTGTAATTTTTCGTCTTTTCTCTTTCTTACAAGATCGTTCCGGTGAACTTCAGTATTTTTAGTTTGATCCAGGAAATGCGCACACAGAGGCCTTCCATAGTGCAGACCAAGGTGCGTTCGGGCAATTCCACCAAGTGGTACGCTCTCCACATTGGCAGCTCAGCTCTTCCCCAGGAGGGTTTGCAGTAAGGAAACCCAGAGTGGTTGTGCTCTGGGAACTGGGGTGCATAGATGTTCTGCAAGGTCTCTCTGCTGAACGGAAGAATGATTTTGCAGAAATTAATTTGGTAGCTGACCATTTCCTTGTAGACAGCTGGAACGGCTTAGAGTTTGCAGTCTGATACATTGAACGCTTACGCTGTGGAGAAGGGACTGTCCAGGAAATAAAGTGGGAACTCTTCTCAGCTGAGAGACTGAAGAAGAAGCTCGATGCAGAACAGCATTGTTTGTGCACCCGAAAAAAAACCCCAAATGCTTCAGTCTGAACTCTTTGAAAGCTGTGGCTTCCACCTCTTCTGGGAACTTACCCTGCCAGTGCACCAGAAAGTAGCAGCTTCTCTCGGGGGCTGATGCTTGATTTGGGTGGTGGGTGACCATTTACAAGTACTGCAGGTGCTGGCTCTCATGTCAGTTTTGTTTGTCTGGAATGCAGGAGCAGTATGAGCTGGTTTACGATGCGGTGATTGAGCTCTTCAAAAGGCAGATTAAAGCATTCGATGCCCAGGCAGAATCTGCTGCTTCACAGGTAAAAGTCCCCAGGATAAGCACCCTGCCTCTTGCAGCCTCGGTCATGCCGGCTCTAACCTAGATCCCTACTGCAGAGGTCTCCTCTGCAGACCTGGAATGAATCCCCATGTTTTCTGCTACCCTTGATGCCCAAACCTAGCCTCTTTTCAAGTTGGCCCATGAGAATCCGGCCGTTTCCCTGACCATGCAATGCTTACCACAGGATTTGCCCCCCAAAAAGCTAAATTTTCTGCAGTCGCAAAACCATTTTCCATTTACTTGTGTAATTGTTTAATGCAATGAGTGAATAGGAAAGCACCAGCCTTCCACAGTAGCGCTGATTTCCGTGTGGACGTGCCAGGGAAACTCGTCTTCATGGAGTGCTTGCAAGCAACAGAGTGACGTTCAGCCTGGCCGGGTAGCTTGGATGCACAAGGCGATACGGCTCAAAGTGTTAATCTGCAACACGGTGGTATTCTAGTGAGACAATTAGTGTTCCAGCCTGTCTGTGGGAGAGAGTAGGCTAAAATAACTTGTGAAAAAAACACGTCAAAGTCTTTCAAATCTGATACGCTTCTGAGAAAAAGCAATGTGGTCTTGGTATGAAGTTGCATATAAACAGGAAGATCCAGAACATCCATGATTAAGCTTTTCTTTGCTCTTGCTGTTTTTCTGTGACTGCTGGCATGAACCTTACCTGCCCTGTGTAGCTGTTCGCATCTGGCTGAAGTCAATGCATTGCTATTCTTAGGCAATGGCTGAAAAGTTACGGTTAGTTTGTTTTGTCAGAAGCTTTTGTGTAAAGAATTGGGAACAGGATCCTGCGATGGGACTCGTGCCTCAGTTTTGGCATAGGATTTGCAGGATGTTCCAAGCCAGAGCTGAGTGAGAAAAGAACGGAAAGAGCCTCTTTCTGTGTGCTGTGGACAGTCTGTAAGCAAAGGAGATGCAAGACTAGGTTGGCAGAAAATGCAGAGAACTGTTCGAATCCGGATGTGGTTTTGTAGCTCCTGGCCAAACCTCTCGCCCACCTAAACCTCACTGCCCTTTGAAGACACTGTGCAGGCTATGGGTGATGGTCACATGCTGAGATGTCACAAACGAAGCCAGCACCTGGCCTGCCTGGCTGAGTGCCCGCGTGGGGTCGCAGGCTGTTCTGCAGGTGTTTGGAACAGCTGGATGGTTGCACAGCTTGCTGTACGCTCGTTTCAAAAAAGGTGCTGACAGGAATTGCTGTTTGGGAGGTTCTGTCCTCAGCTTTCAGCTCCAACTTGGTGTTTTCAAATTGATGTTTGTCATTTGCAAACTGCATTAATAATTAAAAGTATTTGGCACAAATTTCAACTCCTGAAATAGTACGTGTGTGTCCTTTGCATTCTTCTTCCTCACTCTTGTTTTCTAACTTTTTCTTTCCCTAGGTACATGCAAGGCACCCCGTAGCCAAACCACGCCTGACAGCAGTGGAAGATATTTATTCTCTGAGATTACTAACCTGGTAAGTATCCCCTGGCTTAGTGTTTTCAGTCACTCGTACGATTTCAGGAAGATGTATCGTTTTATGTGCGCTTTGTGGCACATGTTTGAATGTTGCATTTCAGTTGTCAGCAGGATCTGCAGCTTCCCTCGAGTCCCACTTTGGCTCTCACATCTGTTCCTAATGTTATTCCTGCTCTTCTCACCAAAGTCTCTCTGCAACTTAACCTCGGCCTCTTCCCTGCGTGTCATTATCTGTCCCCCTCTTCTGCCCTTGGCTCTATTTCATGGTGTTTCATGTTCACGCTTACCTGGTGTTTCACACGCACTGCAAACATGTCGCAGGGCAGTATAAGAAAAGGCTGATGCACAGGGAGATACCCCAGTGCTGGGTCACTTCAGCCCTCTGCCCCGAGCTGTGCAGGCTGCAGGGTGTCTCCGGACTGGTCCCACCTTTCATCTGCGTGCGCCACTCCAGTGCCGCCACTCCAGTGCCTCTTGCTGTAGGAAGAGCAAGTCTGAGGAATCCAACTTCCCAACACGGGCAGCTTCAGAGCGGTGGGATCTTTCTGAGGGCATGTTTTGGTTTGCAGTGTCTGCTTTCTGTAAATATTTTTGCTTTTTGTTATAGTTTACCCACATAAAGGGGCCACCTCTGTTCACGATTTAATGGTGTTGAAATGGGGCACCAGGGTGCACGGCCTTTCCCTCTGCTCCTTACCGGAGGCTGGGCTGTGCTCTGCGTTCCTGGGGGACAGATCTGTGCGTAGGAGCAATGTTGTGGGGCCTTGTAAGCAGGCTAAGAGAGATTTCAGAGTACTAGATGGCTTTGGCTTCACATCACGGTACTTTATTGCAGCTCAGAGCCACGGGAGCAGGATGCACATCAACTTCTTCCTCCGGTGGTACAAAGTGAAACATCCCTGACATCGGTGTCTGCCATGGGAGTGCGTGACAGCTCCGGGCGCAGAGTCCCTCCCATCAGGCAGGCCGTCTCCTTTGGCACTTTGAACTTCATCAGCCGCAGGAAGGCAGCTGCTGCTGAGCAGTGGGGCGCTGGGGGTGCTCTTCAGAAACGCCACAGTTTGGAGTCCAACAGCATCTCTCCTGAGCAGCTGCTTCTGAACCTGGAGCCGACGGGAGCGGGCAGGAGAGGGCCTCGTGGCAGAGCACCCCTGGCACGGACTGCATCGACCCCTTTCGTGCTGGCGCAGCGGGGAGAAGGCTGGGAAGGGGGTAGAGGGGATGCAAAGCCCGTTTGGAGTTCACGGTTGCCAAATGCCTGTTACTCAAGCTTTCAGGTGAAGCAGTGGGATGGATTTTCCCCTGTTGAGCTCAACCACTCCAGCATAGAAGCCAACAGCCCCCCAAGCCATAGGAACCACGGGCGATATCCTTACCCTTGCTTCTGTTCAGCAGAAGACCCCTACTTCTCCTCACTCTCTCCAGAAGGCCCTGTGTCCCCGGTGTTTACCGAGCACTTTGCGGAGGGGCAGGATGCACTCCTCCCTGCATGCGCTGCGAGTGCCCCGCTGCCCACTGCTGTGGCCAGCTCCCCGCCACCTGGGCCTGCGCCCCACCATGCTCCCCTGTTGATGGGCGAGGGGATATCCTCGTCCTCCCCCAGTAAGTGGTGCACTGCAGCACGCGGGGCTTGGTGGTGCTGGGCTGCGGCGTGCGGGGGGGCTGGCGAGTGTTGCCTGCTGGCGGCCGGGCAGGGCTGTAGCCGCTCCTCGGCACTGCATTCCCATGGGAGCCGAGGGAGTGACTGGTTTCATCCTCACACTCACTGCATCCTGCCTTAAGCTTTTCCCATAAAAATCAACAACATTTTTAGAACAGCGTGATGTTGGGTTTCACATTACATGGCAGCTCTGCACTACCACGTCACCTTGGCACGGCTCTCACAGGCCGGCAGGGATTGGTGCTGACCAGTTTGCATAACGAGGTGCTCCAAGAAGCATTCAGAAAGCTCCCAGAAATGGTTTTCTCTGAGGATCTAGTTTCCAGGTCAAAACCCGCTCCTCTGTGCAGAGTATCATGCGGGTGGATGCTGACATCCCACCGAGACTGAGAGAACCAGGACTTTGATGTTAGTGTTTTGCCCAGATCTGTAGCTTTAAAACCATCACTTGCCACATGAATAACAGAATTGTTCCTTGGTCTGGTCAGCCCTGGCCCAGCTGGACATTTCCCGTTGTCCACAGCTTTGGCATTTGCTCAGATTTGTCCTGCTGAGGCCCTTCAGCATTCAGTGTAACAGAAGTATGCTTGTTATCCAGATGCTAGAGACTCTTGGAGCGTTACGGGAGTTGCACCACAAGCCAAGCAGCAATGGTACCGCCAGCTGTGCGCTTGCTGTGTGCTGGGGGTTCGCTCTCCGTTTCCCCCCGTGCAATGGCAGTTCTGCTGCCAACACTGCTGGAAGCCTGCCCTTGGGGCCAGGTAGCTAGCAGCAGATGAATTGGTGCTGGGGGCTATTTAGATTTTTAACTAGGGTTTAGAGATGTTTAATCATCATTTCTGGGGCACGCTTGGGCAAGAGCAGTCCGCTCTTGGAGTCTCTACATAGGTTTGTAGTTCTGCTGTGTTGTGCCGCGTGGGTAACCTGTCCCTGTCTCTCCAATTAGCCACCCAGCCTCAGCCAGATGATGATAATCCTCCGCCCCTGCCCGAGAGAACCCCGGAGTCTTTTATTGTGGTCAGTGAATCCGGTAAGTGCATTTGACAAGGCAGGGGCTGGGAAGTGCTCTGAGGGCTCTTCCCATGCTTGTGCCATGCCGTAGTACCTGGAAGTGCCTTTGCTCTGGCTGCCTGGGATGAGAAATGACTGCTCTTATGTTCAATTATTTCTAGGAGAATTTCCTCTGGCCACTTCTGATTTTCAGCTTCCAACCAGAAATACAAATATTGGAACCTCTTTGGAGTGGAGTGGTGAGTCTCATTCAGAAGTGGTTAATGACTCCATGAGGCTGAGACCATGCAAGGTAAGAAAATGGGGGTTTATCTCCTCCAGCACTACCACTATGCTAATTTCCTTGTCGCGTTTCCTTCTGTGAGGAAGACCCTAGTTTTGGCACTGTGTAGCATCCCTAAAGTATTTCAGGGCTCAGAACAGGAGTGAAGATGTGGTCTCAGTCAGGATCCTCCTCATCAACACCTGCTTTACTCCAAATATTATTTTTTGGGGTCCTAAATCCCCTAAACGGTAGTAAACATATCGTTCCTCTTTTAGAGAAGGATGACGGAGGCGGAAGTTGGTGGTCCGCTGAGTTTCACACTGCCCTGCGGAACAGGCAGGAGCTGAAAAAAACGTAGGCATCTCTTGCTCATCCCCTAGTTGAATTGTAGCTTTGTAAAGTGAAACAGTCAGGCATGAGTCTCTCTTCCATTACACGAGCATGGAGGTGTGTGTGGGAGGCTGTTTGCACATAACATCATTTCCTCGTCTTCTCTGGCTTGCTCGCGCGCAAGAGAACGACATGTGGTTGTGAGAATTTCAAACACCTTCCTTGTTTTTTGTTTCTAGAGTGTGAAGCTTCGGAGCCCAGAAAGAGGTATAAGTTTACTGCTGGGATAAACTATCTCTGGAAATAAGATATGCTTTTTACTGAAGCTGCTTTGCCACATTTAGTAAACGTCTTTAGGATCTGTGCTCAGTCCAATGGATATTTTGTGTTGCCAAACAGTTCTGCCACTGAATCGTTCTAAACAGAACTAGGCAGTTCTGCAACCCGGTGGACTGGCAGTTTTGTGTTTGCTGATCAGCTCCCACCTCACTCTGCACACGATGATGTTCCTTGCAGCTCCTCGGCTGAGGCTTGTCACGTCTTTTGCTGCATGTTGTGTGTTTCCTTTGAGAAAGGAAATGTATATGTATATGTATATGTATATGTATATGTATATGTATAAAACATCAGTCTCTCTCTCTCGCTAGGTAACCGACTCTTTTATCTTTGCTTTCTTAGAGACAGCCCGGGATCGCTCTAACTCTCCCCCCGCCCTTCCTGAAAGAACCCTGGAGTCATTTGTTCTTGCTGATGCAGCAAGTAAGTGATAAGTTCTTTTCTCAGCATATAACTGTGATTTTATACTTACACCTAAACCTGTATATAGCCTAGGAGATTGTGGCCCACTTGTTCAAAGCATTGCCAATGGTAGTGCTTCAAGACTTAACTGCAGGAGAGCTCAGCAGATAAAAAGAAAGTAAACGCAGCTAGGGAACTGCTGGAAATTTCTAGAATTGGTGCATTACAGGAAATTAAAAGCAACAACAAAGCACTTAGAAAAAAGCAGGAGGATTCGTGAATGACCACTGCAAATGTTCTGATGTATGTTCTCAGGTCTGCAGCCTGCTGCAAGAAATTCTACGAGTCCTGTGGGCTTGGAGAACAATGCTGCTGAATCATCGTCAAAAGAGCCTACAAAATGCTTCAGGAGAAGCAAGGTAAGACAAGAAACTGTTGAGAATCGAGAGGGTGAGAAGAAGAGATAGCTCTAGCTACAGCTACTGCTGCTTTCTTACGGCTAACCTTGGGAAAACTGCCTGCTTTGAGACCACTCGTAGTTAGGACAAGGAAACAAGACTAATAAAAATACTCTGTTGTAGAAATACAAACAAAACCACCGTCTGCACTAGGAACAGAGTGCCACAGCCATACCCATGTGAATGGCTATGCCCTCTGCCTGAAATGTCAGCTCCTCTTGGAAAAAGTTGCTCGAGCGGAGTCTGAGCAGTCTCCTTGTGCTGTGGCCCGGGTTAATTATCCTCATGAGCGACTGTACTTCAGGATGTTATGGTTGAGCAGAAAAGCGTTTGAGGAAAACAGCAAGAATTAATACAAACTGGAGGCATTTGGGATGGCTAGTAAAAAAGTCAAGACAAAGGGAATGGCAAAACTCTGCATTTCAGTCTCAGCTGCTAGGCACGACACTTTTTATGAGATGTGAAACGTATATTTATTAGTGAATTCCCTTTATCATAGTAGCTGATATACTGCTTGCCACACTTTTTTTCAATAGGCCTTTTCTCTTTTTTTTTTTTCCTCAACAGAGCTTGAAAATACTGAAAAATGTGAGAAAGAGTAAGTCTTTCAGACTAATGTGCGTCTTCCTGATGGCTTTAAGCAAGTATATAAATATGTGTGACTGACTTTTCAAGAACTTGAACTAGTCAAATGTGAAACGTCCTGCACATCTGCCTGCTTTGGAATAGGACATACAGAGCTGCGCTGGCTAGCTGAGCACCATCACATCTGGAGAGCAATAGTGGTTTCAGGAGTACCATAAGGATGCTGTGGTGCCCTTGGGTACCCTGGGGACAGCTCCTGTGTATCCAGATTATCAAATTCTTCAGGTCATTCAAACCAGTGTTGTGGGACAAATACCCTAAAACGGGGGGATAGGGGAGCTGTGGGGAATGTGAGCCCCATCCTGGCTTCTGCTTGGTCTATTTGGAGTGTAAATAAGGAGTTTCTCATTAAGTTCCCTTTGATCTAAAATTAAAATGCTTATCTTGAAAATAGGGCTGCTAAAAACTGCTTAAAGCACTTCTGAGCAAACATTTTCCCAATGGAATTGCACTGCAGTAGAACCCTTGCTCCCTGCCTTGAGCAAATGGTGTCATTAAGACAGCGTGGCATTCATGCTAGTGTCGAAAGCGCTTTGCTTTGTCTTGTGCTGAACAGCATCCATGCTGAGCGTCACTGTGCATGTGGCAGTATGTGTTTTCCCGTAGGTGTGTCCGAGTCTGGCTCTTCAGGGAATTACCTTAGTGACTAACTGCTTCAGTCAGATTTTTTTTTTCTAGGCATCTGTAATCCATCTTCACTGGCAAAACCATCAGAATCTGCCCCGTCAAACCACTCGAGGTCTTTCCTTAACTTTGGTATGGTTTCCTCTTTGTGTTTTGGTGTAGGAAGTACCTGTTTTTTTAAAGTCTAAATGCAGGTACTAGGCAGAGTACTAGTAGATTACAAACATTACAAGTAATGCTTGTTATTTTTTTTTACACATACACAACTTTATTCATGAATTGTTTAAAGAACAGGTAAGGATGGAAAACACAAACCCAGAAACCTACTCTGACACATGTTTCTCGGTGTGTGAAGGGTCTGAAGCATGCATTTGGCTTTTTTGTATCTGAAGCCTTTATGTGGCAACAGAGATAGGAGCAGACAAACACAAAGCATTGCCATGAGGCTGCTGGCTTAATGTTGTATAATATGGCAGAAGAGAAATAGCGCAGTTTCCATATAAAATTCTTCTACTATACAACAGTCATTTATTAGATTAGGCGTAAAATCTAGTTATCTTGATATTCATGCTATAACTGTATTTTTTGATAGACACATAGACTGGTTTTGCAGCAGTTGATTTACAACTACAGGATGTTGCTTTAAGTCTATCATCTCTTTACGTTTGGGAAAGGACTGAGATTACAAGTATTTTCAAATACCATATTATCTTAAGGAATTACATAATCATCATCTATAACATACAGAATTTGTTGCATTAAAAAAAAATTTCTTTCTAGGCTTTGCCAATCGATTTTCAAAACCTAAAGGACCAAGAAATCCACCACCAGGATGGAATATTTAGATACATTTTATATATTTGATGTTGCAGATTTGTGAGGCCCTGATATGCCTTGAGCGCTCCTCCCAGTAAGGTTTCCATCCATACATCAAAAGCTTTAGCATGATATTTGCAGCTCAGGCACCACCTGCACATTCTTCATCAGCTAAACCTTAAGTAAAGAAGAATATAAAACCACCACCAGCTAAGAATTTTCAGTTAATTTACAACAGGATGGAAACTAAAAGTGGGAATAGCTGTTTTATCATAAGGAGGGATACATCTTTGTTGTGGTTTGGAATGTATTATTCCCTTCAAAAGGACGGATTTGAGTGTTGTGAAACAGAGCTCCGTGAAGCGGTGACGGGATGCAGTGATGACCACTGGGTGCCATGGACGGCCAGCGGAGCAGACCAAAGCAGAATGAGACTCAGGATCGTGCAGCCGCAGCATCCGTGTAGCTCCTCTCACGTGTGTAGGTCCACCGTCATCAAAGACCCATGCTTCCTTCCATGTTTACGATACTTGGACTACAGGAGAATTAGCATCTCAGATTTTAGAAATAATTTTTCTTTAAGTTTTTTTTTTTTTCATCCGAGCGAATCAGAGAATTTGTCTGTATTTCTGGTCAAAAAGATTGATCACATAAGAGTCTAATCTAGTGTTAACTGACTGCCCTTGCTATATGGGGGGAAAAAACCCAAACCAAACAAGACACCACCACAGCGAGTGAAGTAGCATTGTATTTTTAAAGCAAAATACTGGTTTTAAGGATTTGTGCCTCTCCAGCACAAAATTTCAGATGGATGCCCTGGAAGATGAGATTTCTGGCCAGCTTTGTCACCAGGTTCCGCTGCCATTCATGTTCTCCGTGGGGAGGGATAAAGCTGTTGAAAACTGGTCTACGTGATTGCTTTTCTGTAGAAAGAGAAAAAACAAGTGGGAATTGGGGACCGTGGTGGAGAGGAAGCTGACGAGGCTGCGGGCCCAGAGCGCTCAACCTGCCTGAAAGCTGCTCCCGCTGCAGCAGAACCAGAGCGCGGAGGGCGCCGGCCCTGCCTGTCGCCAGAGCCACCCGGCTCCTGCGCCGCAGAGCCCCGCACCAGGCCTTACCTCAGCCACCGCGCGGGCCCAGCACCTCCGCGCCGCACCGGAGCCGAG